>CAKNYM010051926.1:146259-204851 GCA_932195095.1 Andricus curvator | reverse complement strand
AAAAAAATGCTGGCAGTTCGAAATTATAGGGGAAAGTCAGGGAATTTAAAACTGGTCAGAGAGTGTCAGAAAAAACCTGAAAGGATCAGGGATTTTTCGATAAACTAAAGTTGAAGTTAGTTTTATTACTTTGTTGAAAATTCAACAACCTTGGTTAAAATTCATTATTTTTGGTTGAAAATTCATCTTTTTGGGTATTTTTTGGGTTAAAAATCACAACTGTTTGGATGAGGATTCAACTATTTTGTTGAAAATTCGTCTTTTTGGTTGAATTCAACTGCTTTTGGTTTAAAATTAACATCTTTTTGGATTAAATTATCAACTATTACATTTTTCGTTGGGAATTAATCTTTTTTGGTTGTAAAGTCAACTACTACTTAGTTGAAACTGGAAGTACTGTATTAATCCATATCAGCTGCTGGCGGTACCGCATGGTACCACGCGTTTTATCTCTTTTAAATTAGTTAAATCAGTTAAGTTTTAATTATTTAGTTAAATTATTAGTTATTTAAGTAATTAGTTAAATTAGTAAATTAGCTAAGTAGTTTAAGTTACTTGAAGTAATATAGCTGAAACATCGAAAAGGAGTTGAAAATCTGCAGCTGATGGATTAAAAATAAATTTTTTTGGTTGGCGATTCATCAGCTTAGTTGAATCTCTCAGGTTGAAAATTTAATTAATATGTTGAAAATTTTTTTTCTTGGTTTAAAATTAATTTTTTTAACTGAAAATTTAACTATTCCATGTCTGGTTGAAAATTGATCTTCAATTGAAAAAATATTTTTTTTGAAAATTCGTCTTTTGTGGTAGAATATTAATATTAATTTCTTGGTGACTAATTCATTTGGTTGCAAATTCATTTCTTTACATTTGTTGTTAAAAATGTATCTATTCCATTTTTTGTCGAAAAATTATCTGTTTCGATAGATATGTAATCTTTTTGGTTTACAATTCATCTGATTTTGAATTTTGTACTTAATTAAACTCTTTAGTAAACACAGATTTTGAAAGAAAAGCAATAGATTGAGGAAAATTACGAGATTATACCTGGAAAATTTCAAAGTAATTCTTGTAATTCTCGAGTCTTGTAAGGCTGGTCCATTTAAGTCCCGTAGCACTGCGGTTAAAACCTATCGTACTGCCTTTTTAATTCAAAACCCCGGTGAAACAGAGGCTATACGCGGGTCAACCTCGCTGCTAATGTATCATTTAAGTCCTTTAGCATGAGTACATATGCCGACATACGACTCCACTTCACTGGGTATAGGCCTGTGAACATTTTCCTTTTGCTAAGGTGAGCTTAGAATCACTGTATGAATTTAATCAGAATCAGCGATAACAAGCGGCTCCATCCGCCTTTATTGGAAGTACTCGCATTTGCCTGGACGGTTGGCCAGGGGAGAGGAAAACTGCAGAAAACCACCTCCCAAATTCAACCGGTTTTTCGACAGTCGAGTTTGAAGGCAGATATTCGACCCTACCCACCAAATGCACACAATCGTCCTCGGCATAAAACACGCCGCTCGGCATTAGTTGAAACACAGTGCGAATACACAACCTGGTCATACGTCGCAGATGGTCACCCATCCGAGTGCTATCCGCACTCGAAATGGCTTGACATCTGGACTCTTACCGAATCGAGATTCACCTTGCAGCTAATGCCGTCGCTATTTTCACTAAAAAATATTTATTGTAGAATCTGTAGTCGCTAGCTGAATACCTGAGGAGGAACTGATTTGAAATGAAAGTAAGATTTTTGAAGTCAAGGACTATAAATATCCAGACTAGATTAAAAATCGGCAGGAAACGTAACTAAATCAAGGAGAGTCACCCGCAGAGTTGGAGCCATTAGAAAAATAATGACTCTAGGATCGTATTATTTATACTCGTAATTCTCGGAGAGTAATTCGTGATAGCTCTATTACGCGAGTATCGCGTGCAATAAATATATTTGATTAAAAAGGTAGTAATATTTTTAACGTCACACTTGATCGTAAAGGCGCGATATACGAGGCGAGCCGAAGTCTCTAAGAGTCTAAGTCGATGGCCAAGCTTGCTATTCCTGTACTTACTAGACGCCATAGGGCAATGACACTCGTTCCACCCGTCCTCAGTCTTGTGTCACTGCAGGTGCGCCTTGCTTGCATCTCTTGCGTTGCGTGCAACCAGCGTCGCTAATTTAATCAATCCCTAAACGAACTTGCGAGCAAGTTGACTGGGAAAACGAGAAACGGACATGTTTACATTGCAGAATGAGAAAAAAAAACAATGATCTATTTGCACTTGGCATAGAATATCCAGAAAGTTGACAATACAATTTCAGGCACGTGGAACACAGAGATACATTTAGTGCAAATTTTTGCGAAAATAGAAATTGTATTTTTCTATCTTTTTTTGTACTTAGACAATTGGCCTAATTAATTTTTGATAGATTGCAGCCAGAGAAAACCTGGAAATCAGGGAAATGTCAGGGAATTTTTTTGGTCAGAGAAAGTCAGGGAAAAGTCTGGGATTTAAAAAAAATGGCAAAAGTCAGGAAATTTCTGTAAGAAGCACTTAAAGTATTATTATACCATTAAGCCATTTCCCTTTCGGGGTAGGCGTGACTTGCTCGATTGGAAAATAGTAGTGTGTAGATGGGTATATAGGTATAAGGTAGATAGGTATATACACTACCGGTCAAAATTGTGGGACCACCTACAAAATTTGTATTAAAATCACGCTCGTCTTTAAAAGCGTCTATCTGCGTGAAAAATTGAGCAAGAAATATTTTGAAAAAATCGTTTGAAAGAATATAAAATTTCGCGTCGATTGAGCTATTGCTGAAGTAGTTTTTTTGGAATAGAAGTCGAGATAGCGTGTGAGAAAGATCGATGTAATTTCAGATTTTGACGAATTTTCATTTCTCAAATTCAACTCGCTGCATGCTTTAGGGAAGTAGCCTAACGAGTCGAGCGATCTGCCGATCCGCCGCATCAAAATATTTCTAGCTCAATTTTTCACGGAGATAGACGCTTTTAAAGACGAGCGTGATTTTAATACAAATTTTGTAGGTGGTCCCACAATTTTGACCGGTAGTGTAGTTGTAAGGTATAGATATTTTAGATTGATCTAGAATTCTCGTGTTATTTATTTAAATGACACTTTCGTTCCGCAACACTGCTCCGACCCAGGTTGCTGATCAATCTCTCTAGCGATCACCCCAAGTGAAGAGCCTCACAACATTGTTATGTGTGGTTCCCCACTTGGGCCCGTTAGTATTGTCTCTATTGTCACTCTGTTTACAAACTATTTGTCGCCACACTTTTCTGTCCTGGCATACTACTCTAGCTTCCTTCACGTCCATGCATTTTTTCATGCAAGCTCTCGTGTTTCTATGGCTTCTTATGTCTCTTCGGATTAATGTCTCATTCACAGATTCTAACCATTCTTTCGGCGGACTGCCTCTGGGCATTCTGCCATTTATTTTACCTTTATACACTTGTTTGGTCAGTCGTTCATCTTTCATTCTTTCAAGATGTACTGTGAAGAAATAAGCGCTGTCACACAGTCACTTCTCTTCCCAAATCACTTTTTAGTCACTTTTTTAGATGAAAAGATCACTTCAGTCACTTTTTTGTGAATAAATTAACCCACGGTTAACATCCACGGTTAAATAACACCTATTTCTGATTTTTCTTCGATTCTTTTCAAATATTGTAGGGTATTTTAAAAGATTCAAAAGAATTTTTAATAGACTTCAATAATTGGAAATATGATTAAAAAGGATTTTAAAGATTTTAGGGTATTTTTAAAAATTGCAAGGAATTTTCAAGATGTTAAAAAAGTTTCAAGGGATTTCAAAGTGATTTTAAATATGTTAGGGTATTTTAAAAGATTCCAAAGAATTTTTAATAGATTTCAATAATTTGAAGGGATTCCAAAGGATTTTAATGATTTTATGGTATTTAAAAGACTTCCAAGGAATTTTCAAGTGCCTTAGAATGTTTCGAGGGATTTCAAAAGATTTCAAAGGATTTTAAATATTTTAGAGAATTTAAAAAGATTCCCAGGAATTTTTAATTTATTTCAATTGGCAATCTTACATTTATGCTTAAATCAAAGAATGAATTATTTCTTAATGTTTTAAAATAGATAACTCAACATAAAGTTCTTATATAAGTCACGTTTATTACTTTGCCCTGACACGTTTTTTTCCAGAACAGATTATAAGTTATTATGTTGTTTTTTTTTTAATTATGCGAATAAGAGAGATGACTATTAAAATTCTCTAGCTTAAGTTATAAAAAAGAACAGATATTTTATTACGAAAAACATAAATCAAATGTTTTGAGTTTTATAGCCTAATAGATATTTTCGCCTTGAATAATATTTTTTTCTATGCGATATGATCCTGTCGAGGATTCTGTTCCTTTTAGATATTATGGCTTTCTTAAAATTTACACTATTTGATGAGCCGCCTTTCATCTTAATAATATAAAAATGACCTATACATATTTGTTCTTATTCTTTTTTAAATTTGTTATTTATTACATCGAAAATTCTTAATTTTATTATTTGACAGTTCGGAACATTTAAGTTAACGAAATGTGCATGATATTTCTTTTCAAAGTAAAATCGATTCAAAAAATGTAACTGGAATAGATAAAAATTATTAAGAATATTTCAAATTAATTTGCATTCAGAGAAAAATTTTTTGTTCAGTTTATTTAACTCTTGAAACTCAGGTACAATGTACCTGAGAAAAAGCAAGAAAATGAGAGTCAGTGTAATGAAAGCTAACATTCTCAATGATTTTCAGAAAAGCGCTGCTGTTTTTAACTGAAGTTTTCGACATTGTTGTTCATTTTTTTTAATTGAACTCATTTCCAGAACTTTTGAGATACTCATGTGTACATTTCTTCCTTGTTTTAGTAAAAAAATTAACATAACGTTATTTGTAGTTTCACAAAATATATATTATATTTCATATTTGAAACAACTATAAGTCTATCATTTCGAAAATTAATTTCTGAATTTAGGTGCGAGAATAACGAACTTCATATTAAACAATTTTAAAAACATCTTTTCTCTTCTAGAACCTTGCAAAAATTTGGAAATAATATTATCCACGTGTCTTTAAAATGAGAACAATTAACTTTGTCCTTTCAAATCTTTAAAAAATCTCCTTTTTATTAATGTCTTCTACTGTCTCTACTTCTGCTTAATTTCTCTAATTCCTCAGGATGCTTCTTTTCTTGCGAGTAGACTTACACGCTACGTAAGCTCGATTCTGGTTATTATCCGATTAGAGGAAAAGATTAATCCTCGCCTTCAGAACCGAGATTGTTGTGATTTAATAATGTACTTTTTTCATTAGAGTCGTAATTACCGCGAGACATTCTCTAATTATTCGCTGCTTGTTACGTCGCGGCGCAATTGACTCCAGCTTCATGCTCATCAGGTGAAACAATTTGTGAATTATTTAAATAAATAGACTTGTATTTCCTTGAATAATAAAATGAATTATTATTAGGTGTAATTATAATAATATTCCTATTTATTATTTTGGCCAAGACAATAGATTTAGAACTCCTTTAAGTCACACTAATTATTTGGGAGTATCTTATTTTTTAATTTTTAATCAGAAAGTTTAAAAACTCCCAGTTTTCCTGTTCATAAATATTTACAAATTCTTAAGAACATATACACTTTACCCTCTTTTCCCCATTTTTAAAGAATTCCTCTTTTTCCTCCTGTTTTCAAGAAACTTCCGCTTTTTCCCATTTTTTCTCTCTTTTCCCTTAAATTCGAACTGAATTAATAGAACCCAATAAGAAAATCCAACTATTTTGGTTGAAACTTAATTATTTTCGGTTAAAAAGTCTACTATTACATTTTTTGGTTCAGAATCCATCTCTTGTTAAAAAATTCTACTGTTTTGTTAAAGTCTTTTTTTTGGTGGGAAATTTAATTATTTTGTTGTAAATTCGTCTTTTGGTTTCAAATCAAATTATTAAAACTATTTTGTTAAAAATTCGTCTGTTTTGTTTGCAATTTTAACTTTTTGGTTGTAAATGTAACGGTCTGGATGAAAAAATATTTTTTTGGGGTTGAACTCAACTGTTTTTAGTTTAGAATAAAAATATGCTTTGGTATAAATATCAACTATAACATTTGTTTTTGAAAATTCATCTCTTTTTGTTGAAAATTCAACTACTTGTTTGAATATTGAGCTCCTTTGTTGAAAAATAATTTTTTATTAAATTAAATTAAAATTAATTTTGTATTAAATATTGCTGTTTTTTAGTTTGAAGATTTAACTATTTTGTTGTAAATTCATGTATTTGGTTAAAAATTCGGCTTTTTGGTTGAATTCAACTGGTAGAAAAAAGTGAAAATATTTATAAAATAAAAATATTTTTTAGTTGAGATATAATCTATTACATTTTTCCTTGAGATTTAATCTTTTTTGGTTGAAAATTCAATATTTTGGTGAAAATTTGTTTTTCTTTGGTTGAAAAGTAATCGCTCTAACTGAAAATTTAACTATTAAATTTTGTGTTGAAAAATGATCTTTTTAGTTAAAAACTCAACTATTTGGTTTAAAATTCATCTATGTATTGTTAAATTGGTATCTTTGTTAGAAAATTATTTTTTTTTTTCGTTGAAAATTCATTTTTTTGTTTTTGAAATGTCAACTATTATATTTTTTGTTGATAATTCGTCTTTTTGGTCGAAAGTGCATCATTTCAGTGGAAAATTGATCTCTTTGGTTGAAAAATTAACTATTTTGTTAAAATTTTGTTGTTGTTAAAAATTAATCTTTTTAACTAAAAATGTAACTTCTCCAATTTTGCTTGAAAACACCTGAACTTTGTTAAAAATTCTTCTTTTTTAGTAAAAAATTAATTTTCTGGTTTGAAAATTAATTTTTTTGGTTGAAAAATTAACTATTTTGTTGAAGATACGTTTCATATTCAATTCAATATTACCGACAGTAATTTTGAGAGCATTTTGGACTGTGAAGTCTGAAATTATTGTATTGGATTAGAATAAACTATTTTTAGTCTATAAGCTAAATCTCAACGAAAAACAGTTAAAAATTGAAATATTGAGATTGAAAAGTGAATTTAGTCGCGAAATAATTGGCAGAAATTCCGGAGGGATTGCTAGGAATTTTTTCAAGGTCGCAGAGAACTGTTGCTTTTCAGGAACATTTAGGCACGTCCGGAGGATCGTTAAAGCTCGTTGTCCGCAAGTTACGCGGGTCGAAGGTCGGGACCTCGGGGGCCGGGCGGGCCTCTTTTACGAGGAGTACTGTTACTGACACAGTGGCCGGCTTATCCGAACCTCACTAGGTCATCTTACTTAGGGCACCTGCATCCATAGGCTGACTGACTCATCTCGTAAATTTCTTTGAGTCACGAACGGTGAAATTAGGTAATCACGCCGCGCCGGAACCGAGGCCGGAAAAGGCGTTTCCGAGGTTCGAATCCAGGCTGCGGTTGAAATTTATAGCGAGTCGAACATTTATGAAATCCACATACGGTCTTGCGAACCACAATCGCCTCGCTTAATGAAAATCATAATTTACATTTACTTACCCCAGTTACGAGTCTTATGATGTCAGAGACCGCAGTCTCGATGCCAAAGAATTATATTTTAACTATCTTTGCATTCTACATCACATCGTCAAAGATAGAAGCGATATCGTAATAATAAATTGAAATTATGACCAGAGAGTAGTGGTAAATAGAAAATTATTATGGAAAGTACTTGGTAAAATCGGCAATTAGGAAATCAGCAATTTACTTTTGAAATAAATTATGTATAGTGCAACTTTGTTAAGGCAAATGTTTGGACTTTCTCGAGGGATCAAATACTGCCTGCAAATTAGAAAGTATTTTTTGAGGATTGTATTTTATTTGAAGGTACATAGTACTCAATATAAATCTTACGAAAGTAGCTAACAAAGTTTTTAATGGCTCAGACAATTTTGTTTATTACCAAGAATATTTTTCACCTTGTCGAAATCGTAAATTTTACATGAGTCAAATAAATATACCGTAGGCTTTTATTGGCTGGAATGAAACGATCAAAATTGAACTTTTCAGTCAGTTACCGACTTGTAACAAGTTCGAAGCACACTTCACATTCTCTTTGATTGCTTGCAATAAAAATCGTGACTGGAGCCTTTCTCAAGCTTGGGGGGAAGACCTTACTTAAGTCGTACGAGCATAACGAGCCATGTCTTGATGTACCTCGACCTCTCAATCTCAGAATCGACAGCTAATCCGCAGTTCGTATTAGATCCTTATAGATTCTAATTTCTTTCCACGTGTTCAATGTACGTTCATCATACCGAGATATTCTCTAACGACGCGTTACATGAGAATATAGAAATTATGGGAGTCATTTAATGTTAGTCGAACTTTGATCTCACGTCTAGCTAGACAACGCAGGATTGTATTACATACTATTATTTGCCGTTAACTTTCTCTCAAAAAGTACCGTCTTCACCTCCTCAAGTATTTTTTGTTTAGAATCAGGTCAGATTACTTGTATTTTTTGCAAAAATTAATTTTACTAAACTATAAAAGACCCCGCATTAAATGTACTGAAAATGGCTTTTTCCAAATTGTTTAATTATAACTTTTTCTTGTAATTTCGAACTTGAAAAATTCACGATTTTGTGTATGCAGGATTTTTGGGTTTTTACATGCCCTAAGCGTTCAAGGAAGGAAATCGACATTTCCTAATAATCAAAACCACGAGATATTTTTTTGTTAAACTATTGGGACCAGAAATAACTTCACACTTTCATCATCCGTTAACTATTATAACAAGGAAACCTAAATATCTTAACAACCAAAATCACGAGAGATTTTTTGATTTAGCTATAGGGCTCAAGAATCACTTCAAAAAAATAAGTGCAGGAAGCGTCCCCTACGAGAAAAATCGACATTTCGTAACATCCGAAATCATGGGAGTTATATTAATTATATTATTGGGGTTGGAAATCAATTCATAATGATTGTGGAAAACATATCCCAGCCGAGAAAGTGGTTGAAATTATTGTAAGAGTTGTTTTAATACCCCTTGAATATTCAAATAAGCAAATCGGTATTTCCAAGCAACCAAATATCACGGGAGGTTTTTTAATTAAAATAAACTTAACGCTTCCTGCACTTATTTTAATGTGATTTCTCACCCCAATAGCTAGATCAAAAAATATCCTCTGACTTTAGTTTTCTTGAAATGTAGATTTCCTTGCTTGAATGTTTAAGGGATGTTAAAAAACCCTTGAAAAAGTGTAATGATTTTTTCTATCAGGAGATCTGTTTCCCACATTTATTTTAAATTGATTTCCGATCCCAATAGTTTAATAAAAAAATCCTCTGTGTCTGGCTTTTTAGGAAATATCGATTTCCTTACTTATATTTTTTAGGGATGTTCAAACAACCCTTAAAATAGATTTAAACACTTTTTTTTTTGGTAGGAGACACTTCCTTTACTTATTCTAAAGTGACTTTTTTACTCTAATAGTTTAATCGTAAAATCTCCCGAGATTTTGGTTGTTAGGAAATGTAGAGATTGCTTGCTTGAATCTTTAAGGAATGACAAAGCAACCCTTAAAATGAATTCAAACATTTTTCATGTGGACTGGTCTACAAAATATGAGGCATTTAGCGAAATCTAACAAAAAGTTTTTGAGAAAGCTAACATTTGAATAATAGACGAATTTTTCTATTGAAATAGGGGAGACCACCCTACAGTAGATAATGAGCCTACAGTAGATAATTGTTAATTAAAAGCATAAATATACATAAAATAATAAATATTAATTTTAGTTTATTAACACATATAGTATCCTAACTAATAATTGAACTAAATTTATTATTTCACATACATTAGTATTTTAAATTAATGATTATATCTATTGTAGGCTCATTATCTACTGTAGGATAGTCTCCCTACTTGTAAAAATTGGAAATTTGTCAATTTTTGAAGCAAAAACTGTCCATTCTTCTCATAATTTCCTTTCGGATCATTAATCTGTAGGTTCGAAATTACAAAAAAATGTGTATATAACATTCTGAAAAAAAAGCCATCTTCTGTCATCGCCATCGCAAGATATCGAACGATTTTACGGGACCTATACTGTTTGAAGATACATATTTTAAAAGATTTAACGGGATTTGATATGGTTTCCGAGGATTTCAATGATTGTAAGGGGTTTTTAAGGCTCTCAAGGTATTTTAATAAATTTTCCAGGATTTCGGGAATTATTATCAGATTTCATAGAATGTCACGGGATTTTATAATATTTTAGTGGATTTTAAAGAATTTATTCACGAGAAGTGAGGTATTTTGTAGGGTTTCAAAGATTTGAAGATACTTGAAATTACTTTTTGGAATTCACCCTGCATTCTTATTAATTTTTCCTGAATTCTTTTAAATTCTTTGGAATTCTTTTTAATTTTTTAATTCATTTGAATTCTTTTAAATTTATTCAATTCTACTTATTCAATGGATTTTTTTTATTAAAATTTTTTTTTATTGAATTGATCATGGTGATCAATTGATAAAATGTTCGAAGGATTTGAATTATTTTAATGGATTTTTTTCTTCATATTCCTTAGCATTTTCACGAGCTTTAAAAAATTTCAAGGGATTTTAAATGTTTTAAGTTATTTTAAAAGATTAGAAGTAATTTTTAATTGATTCTAGTAATTTACTGGTATTTCAAAGGATTTGCAATATTTTAGGGTATTGTGAAAGATTTCCAGGCGTTTTCAAGGACTTTAAAAAGTTTCAAGGGATTTCAAAGACTTTGAAATATTTTCGGGTATTTAAAAGGATTTCAAAGGCATTTTCAAGAAATTTGAACAATTTCAGGGGATTTCCAATGGGTTCAATAATTTTAAGGAATTTTAATATTTTGAAAATATTTTGATGGATTTCAAGGAATTTATTCACAAGAAGTGAGGGATTTCGTAGGGTTTCAAAAATTTCAAGAGTTTTCGAAATATGTTTTGCAATTCATTTGGAATTCATCCTGTATGTATACCATTAAGCCATTTCCCTTTCGGGGTAGGCGTGACACTACCCGATTCGGGTAGTGTTTCTAGGTTGATAACTTGTAGTAAATAACTACAAGTGTGGGCTCACCACACCCACGATGTGCCAACAGCACTCAGTTTTCTCGAATGGTCACCCATCCAAGTGCTAACCGCGCCCAACGCTGCTTAACTTCAGTGATCTGACGAGAACTGGTTTTTTCAGCGTGGTATGGCTGTTGAATCCTGAATTCTTATTAATGTATCCTGAATTCTTTTAAATCCTTTTGAATTCTTCCTTTAAATTCGCTGAAATTTTACTGAAATCAATGGCATTTTTTCGATTTTTTAAATTATTTTCAATTCATTTGAATTCTTTTGAATGGTTTTGTAGTCATCAGTCACTTTTTTGTTGGAAATTAGTAGGGTGTTAAAGATTTTAAGAGATTTGAAATTATTTTTTGGAATTCACCCTTAATTCTTAATTCACTTGTATTTTTTAGAGATTTACTCAATTCTACTTTGGCTTTATTAATTACTTTTTTGAATTTTTAAAAGTTTTTTTGTAATTGATCCTGGAGTCTTTCAACCTCATCTTGATATCTTAGGCATTTCATGAAATTCTTTTGAATTCCCTTAAATTTTTCTAAGCTTATTTCAAATGTATTGAATTCAGTGAAGTTTTATCACATTTTTAAATTGTTTTCAATTCATTTGAATTTTTGTTCAAATTCACCTTGAATTTTTATGAATTTCATAGAATCCATCTCGTTTACCTTAAATTCCTCTAAATTCATTCTAAATTTACGGAAATGAATGGGATTTTTTTGCATTAATTTTTTTTTCCAATTCATTTGAATTATTTTGAATTTAACTACATTGTTTTGAAGTTTTATAAATTTATCCTGAATTTCTTACCCTTCGAGCGCGAAAAAATTACCCTATAACTATGACAAAAAGTACCCTTTGGTCCCTATATTTTATTCCATAGGGACTGTGAGGCCTGAGTTTAGAAAACCGGGAAATGACCTGAATTTTTATAAAGACGATTGGATCATGCTGAGGCGTTTTATCAGGCGTTTCAATAGAGAAATTAATTTATTTTTATACGCTTCTAAATCAAGTTGTTATCGAGAGAGACTTTTCTTGTTGTTGGTCGAACGTGGCGCAATGGACAAACTAACGTAGGACGGTGCATTTTAGTTCGATTCGAATGACGTTACCGGATACTAATATAAGAGCGAAGGCACAGAAAACCGCCCACAGAATATAAAAGAGGTTGACATGCCGGTTTTCCTCATATATTCGTAGATGCAGCATGTTTCATAAAGTGCCTCTAATAGTCTAAAAGAAAAGAAATGTTTTCTTTGCCCTATCAAAACAGAGAAATCATAGATCATTCCAAAAGAGTGTCAAGCGTAATATTGAATTCAAGAATTTCCCCTAAGTCGTTAAAGTTTCCCCACTACTATGTCAAATACGATAAATTGAAGCTTTATTCAATTTTGGTTTTTCACAAGAATAAAATATTTATAGAGGTGACTAAGAAACCGTTTCCTTCAAAACAGAAGCCAAGTTTAGATCTCTGTTTAACATTTTTCAAAAAGGATTTTTGGTAACATAATTTCTGACGAAGTCATTTTTATATTTGTCTCTCAGGCTAGAAGCATATTTTTCTCTAACAAGCCTTTTTACGTATTTTATTTCATAAGTTGATTTTGTTAGAAATGTGTCTTAAAATCGTTTTTGAAAATAAAATATTAATTTAACGTGATTATTTTCCCTTACTCTTTTACCATTATCAAGGATAATAAATTTGAAATTGTTTTATTCCGTTTATAAAAGTTTCTGTGCTAAATATTGTACAAGTTATAAATTCCGCCACCCTGAATAAATATTTAATTAAATAAAGCGCGGAGTAATTTTTCTTTAAAATCCGAAAGATTTTTTGAAGTATACAAATGCCGTTTGCATAGAAATGGATAAAGAAAAGCGGTTAAAAGTCGAATGAGATCGAAGAGCCAGTGTCACTAGAACGCGTTGTAAATGGCTCGTTGACCCGTCGCGTCGCGGTTATTTTAAAGCGTGTCCATAATCGACATCCGTCCTCCATGTGGGGACCGCCAAAAGGCCCGACCCCGCACTTTCTAGACATTTTTTCACGGCTCATTACATCCGCGACACAATGCTGGTGCTAACCACCTCTCGTGATAATAAAGCGCTCTGAAATTAGTACGGGTCTTGAATGAAATAGCGCCTTCCTCACCCCCATCCTTAACATCCTCAACATTATCCTCAGCCAGCCTCTTCTTCGGCTCGCAATCACCGACCACTCCCTTTCCTTCATCTCCGCTCGCTTTACTTCTGGAGTACCGCGAAGCTGTCGACGACCCTTGGAAATTCAATTTAACACGGTCAATTGACCCGAAACTCGTTGTTAGTGCATGAGCGAAACTAATTGAATTTTTTTCTCCAGATTCAATTGTTCGACCCGGAAAAACAACGAGTGCGTTAATTCAAGCGCCACCGGCACTATCTCTTTAAGTTCGTCTTACGTGGTTTTCATTTTTCAATTCTGTTATTCTCTTACTGCATATACCAAGTTCAGGCCTCACAGACCGGTCCCTATATCCCCTATTGTGCCCTATATTTAGTTGAGATCCCTAAAGTACCCTATTTTCAAGATTTGGTCCCTATGGTACCCTATGTGCAGCCCATAATGTAACTTTTAATAATGTCAAAGATTTTAAATATTTTAAGGTATTTTTAAAACTTCTAAGGCATTTTCAGGAGCTTTCAATTTGAAATATTTTGAGAATTTAAAAAGATTCTAAGGAATTTTTTTATTAATTTCGTTAATTTGAAGGGATTTCAAGGCGTTTGAAATATTTTAAGATAAAGACTTTTTTTGAATTTCAGGAAATATCGCCAGATTTCATAGAATTTCATGGGATTTAATATAATATTTTAGAGGATTTTAAAGAATTTATTCAAGAGAAGTGAGGTATTTCGTAGGGCTTCTAAGATTTAAAGAGATTTGAAATTATTTTGTGGAATTCACCCCGAATTCTTATTAATTTATCCTGAATTCTTTTAATTCTTTTGAAATTTTTGAATTTACTAGAATTCTTCTAAAGTTACGCCATTTTACTTAACTCAATGGATTTTTTGAATTTTAAAAAATTTTTGTTTAATGTATCCTGAGGATTAATTGACAAAATGATCAAAGGATTGGAAATATTTTTTTAATTCCTTGCCATTTTCAAGATCTGTAAAAAATTTCAAAAGATTTTAAAGGGTTTAAAATATTTTAGGTTATTTAAAAAGATTAGAAAGAAATTTTTAATGAATTTCAGTAATTTAATGGGATTTCAAAGGATTTTAAATATTTGAGGGTATTGTAGATTCCCAGGCATTTTCAAGACCTTTAAAAAGTTTCAAGGGATTTAAAAAGGTATCAAAGGATATGAAATATTTAAGGAAAATTAAAAAGATTCCCAGAACTTTTTAAATTTATTTCAATAGCTTAAATGGACTTCAAAGATTTTTAAATATTTTATAGTATTTAAATAGAATTTAAGGCATTTTCAAGAGATTAAAACAATTTCTAGGGATTTCCAAGGATTTTAATAGTATTAAGGGATTTAAAAAAATTTGCATGCAGTTTTAAAGAATTTCATAGAATTTCGGGTGATGTGAAAGGATTTTACAGGACTGTAAGGTTATAGGATATTTTAAAAGATTCCAAGGGATTCTATAAGATTTCCGAGGATTCCAATGATTTCAAGAGATTTTCAAATGTTTTTTGCAATTCATTTGGAATTCGCCCTGAATTCTTATTAATTTATACTGAATTCTTTGAAATCATTTTGAATCCTTCTAAATTCACACAATTTTACTCAATATAATTTCAAGCTTACTCAATTCAATTAATTCTTTTCGTATTTTTGAATTGTTTTGAACTCACTTAATTGTTTTTCAAATTCAGTTTGATTTTTTATGAATTTCATCGAATTCTTCTAGTTTCCCAGTTTCCCTCAAATTCCTCTAAACTAACTAAAATTTTATTCAATTCAAAAATCATTCAATTTCGAGATTCTTCAATTCAAAATAAAATTGTTTAATTTTGAACGTTTTCAATTAGAAAAAAACAAGAATTTCAACTCCTTTCTAATAAGCCTGTTCAATTTTGAAAATTTTAGCCTGAAAAGTTTCAATTTTGAGAGCTTCTGATTCAAAATTTTTCAATTTCAAATTATTCATTTTGAAACACTTTTATTTAGAACTGATACAAGTTCAATTCCTTTTCATTCCATTCGAAATATTGTCTTTTCTTCACAATTTTACCCAATCCAAAATTATTGTTTGATTTGGAACCTTTTAAATTGAAAATCGGTCAATACATTTTTCATAACTTGCAAACGCTTTCACTTTGAAATTATGAATTATTGTCTCAAAAAATTTTCAACTTAACGTTAAATATTTTGTTTAATAATGGGTTAAAATCATTTATATTTCTAATGTAAGTAAATTAAAATCCAGAGACGTGAACGCGCTATTTGCTTGTGTCCATTTGCTACTAGTATAATATAATATTCAGAGGTTAATTTAATTGTAAAGATTGAGTATTGCGAATGTTTATTTTATGTAGACAATATTTGTGAGGTGTGTCTTTTGAAGTCGTCATTCATTGGTCTCGGTTTCAAAACGTTTGAACTTCTGGTTGTCGAAAGTTGAAAGTTGAAAGCGTCTCCAATTTGAATGCATTCGATATTCTGCTTTGAAAGTTCTGTGAGTTAAAATGCATGAATGGGTTGGAAGTGTCAATTTGTAAATTAAATTGGGTCAAGTATGAAATTTATCAAATGATTACTATTCAATATATTTCAGTTTTATTTTGAAAAATACGTATTGATGACAGAAGGGTTTGAAATATAATGTAAAGTTCTTATTTTCAATCAAAAAAGTTCCTGATTGGAGAATTGAATCTTGAAATCTCCGAACGGAAAAGTCTTGTATCAATTGAGCGCTGTTTATAAAATTCCGACATCAACAATAACAATTTGACTTACATATTATGTTTTCTTTCTGTTTCAGGTGAGTGTCCAAGGTTGATTATTAACTGAAAATAATTAAGCAACTAATTCTGTGAGTAAAGTTTATGATCTCAATCGGCAAACTGGAAGAAATCATCAAATATTTTAGAATCCAAAATACCACTCTGGAAACACCAGTTCTCGTAAGATCACTGAAGTTAAGCATTGTTGGGCGCGGTTAGTACTTACATGGGTGACCATCCAGGAATACTGCGTTGCTGTTGGCCCGTCGTGGGTGTGGTGGGCCCACATTGGTAGTAAATATCCACCTAGAAACACTACCCGAATCGGGTAGTGAGGCAATGAACTTTCGAGTTCAAACTGCTAATCAATTTTTTTTTTTTTAGATTAGAATTGTGAACTTGAAACATTATAAATTTGGTGAATCGTTACCATATTTCTTTTAAAGTAAATTTAAACTTGTAAAATTTCAAATTTATTGCGCCTAAAATTGAACAGTTTAAAATTGTAAATATAGAAAATAGCATAATTTTAAATTGATCAATTAAATAGCCTGATAAAGTAAAATGAACCATTTACGGACTTGAAGTATTTATTAATAAACGAACCGAAATTCAAAAACGACAGTATTTGGAATTGTAAAATTTCAAAATAACTGCTGTAATAATCATAGATTGAAGTTCCTTGTAATTTGAATGTTTTTACTTAATTCTCTGAAATATGGAAAAATTGTAACGCATAGTCGTAAGAAAATCACTTTATATTTAGAAGCCTTAACATTGTCTAAGTTTCTAATTGAAACGTTAAAAAATGAAAAGCTATAGTTGTAATCAGGAAATTAATAAAATCTTAGATTTCAGGAATTCCGAATTGTACAATTGTTAAATTAAAATCGTAAACATTCCAGAAACTGCAAAATTTCAATGTGAAAAAGTGTACCATTTTTAATTTGAAATTTCGAAGTGGAGTTAAGCAGCGCTTGGCTGGATATTCCTCGCATGGGGATCATCTTACTAGATGGAGCATATTTATCATCTTTTATAAGCTGCTTTCGTTCTCGAACTACACTACCGTCGGAAATTGTCGGTACGATCAGCGAAAGTGCTATTAAAAATCACAGCTTACAATTTTGGACGGTAGTGTATTTCAATTAGAATCTTCAATTGCATTTTATTTGATATTCATTGTCTCTTATTCAAACAATTTTTTGTTCAAATATAAAAATAATTTTATTGGTCAGGGAATTTCTGTATGAAGCACTTCAAGTAACTGTCGAGGATAATAAATAGATATAAATAATAAATAGAACCGAATAAAAAAATCCAACTATTTTTGGTTAAAAGATAATTCTTTTAGGTAAAGAAAATTCCTTTTTTAGTCAAAGATTCATTATTTTAGTTAAAAATTCATCTCTTTGGTTGAAAATGTAACTGTTTTGTTAAAAATTCATTTTTTTATCGAAAGTTCAGCTATTTGGTTGAAAGTCGAAATACTTTGCTAAAAATGATTTTTTTACGATTAACCTCTTTAATTGAAAATTTAATTTTTTTGTTTTAAATTTATATTCGTTCATGTATTCTTTTTTGGTAGAAAATTCAACTTTTTTGTTAAAAATTCGTCTTTTTGGTGTACAATTCGACAATTTGGTTGAAAATTGTTATTTTTTGCTTGAAACTTCTACTATTTGGTTGTGAATGCAAGTGTTTGGTTAAAAATGAATTGTTGTTTTTTTGTTGAAAATTCAACTATTTGGTTGCAAAATCAACTTTTTGGATTGAAAATTAAATTTGTTGGTGAAAATTCGTCTTATCGGATAGAAAATTCCTCTTTATGGCAGAAAATCCACTGTTTTTTGAAAATTTAAGTTTTGGGGTTAAAAATTTGACTAGTTTCGGTAGAAAATTCAACTATTTGTTTCATAATTCAAATTTGCAGGTTGAAAATTCAACCGTTTTATACGAAATTTGTCTTTTTGGGTTGAAAATTCCACTTTTTTGTTGAAAATTCAACTGTCTTCTAAACAAATTGTTTTTTTGGCTTGAAAATTTATCTATTTCGTTGAAAATTCAACTTTTGGTAGAAAATTCAATTATTTGGTTGAAAATTTACTTTTTTATTGAAAATCAACTGTTTTTTGAAAACTTGTGTGTTTGGGGTTGAAAGTTCAACTATTTGATTACAAATTCAAATTTGCGGGTTGAAAATTCAACCGATTTTGTACAAAATTTGCCTTTTTAGGTGAACATTCATCTTTTTGAGCTTTAAAGTCAACTATTTTCGAAAACGTTGCACTTTTTAGCTGGAAAACTTAACTCTTTTGTTGAAAATTAATCTGTTCGGGTTAAAGATTCATCTCTTTTGGTAGAAAATCTTTTTTGTTTGAAAATTCCACTATTTTGTTGAAAATGCAATATATTTCGATTTGAAATCTTAGTAATATAAAGCGTTTTTATATCTACATTAATTTGATTTAAAAGAATTTACGCCCCTATTATTACCCTATTTTCATGAAAAATCACCCTATTTCCTCTGGTTTGAGAGCATTTGGAGCGGTGTAGTTTAAAAATGTTACATGATTATAATTCTGGTCTTTAAATATTAGTGTTCAGGGAAAATGAAAAAATGGTTAGAAAAAAATGAGGGAAAAGTCAGGGAATTTTGATAATGATGTGTTATGGCCATCCTGTATTTGTTATTTGTTTTTACAATGAGACCATTTTCTCTTGTGTGTAAGAAAAAAAACTATCTAACGCTCTCATTTCACCTGGAACCCCTGAAGTGGAAAGGCCTGATATTTCAATTTGCGGTGCATTCAGAGCACTGGTGTCTTTGAAGTAAATGTAAACACGACTCAACGTCGCCCGCATCAGTGGCGTTCCAGATTCGTTCCTCGCGAGGCAAATGGTGCGTGACTCTTTTCCTGTCGAACACGATGCCTTTCCGACGCAGAAATGAAATGGTTTGTACCTCTTGCCAGTAGCTCGATCAGAAGAACCAGGGACGAGCTTTCGTTGCCTTCTACTCTACTTTATAGAGTCACTTATACATTTCTCTTTCGCATTTATAGAAAACGACAAGCCAAAAGCAAGATCTCACTACCTTTCTGTTCCTCCTCTCTTCACCTTTTATTTTATTTTATTCTATTTTATTTTATTTTGTTTTCATCGTCTTTTGCCTTTCATTCGCGCCGAGAGATCAGCCGTAACTTCCGTGAAATCGAGTTTTTGTCAGGACTTCTGCCTACCATTGATCGCCCCCAAACATCGAACGTAATTAATTTTTTTAGAAATCCAGCTATAGAAAGACCACGAACCGTTAGGTCGACGCAAATTGTACGATTCCAGGGTGGCCACTGACCGGGAAACCGGGAATTGGCCTAGAATTTTGAGCTGAAAACCGGGAATTTTGTCAGATTTGTTTTTACTTTTGAAATAAATCTATGGACGTACGTGCCATCTTAAAACGCGTAACTCCTGTGTATAAAAGCATAGGAGTTAATGCGATTTAAAACTCACTGCGTGAGTTACTGAAGTCTTTATTAGCGACTGTCGAAATATCGTCTTGCTCTATCAAATACTAAAGTTCTTTTTATATTTGATAATGAAAACATTCTTTTTAGATATTTAACATAGTAATTACGTAGGTAACCTAAATTTGTATTATTAATTACTAATAGTTGGCACAATAAAGTTATAATTTAGGGATACTCCAAATGTCTCGCAAATAAATTGAAAACTCCATTTTTAAGAAAAACTGATTTGAAGTTCGAGTGTGCCACAAGCTCACCGCCTCACATTTTATATATTTTGTCTTCAAATATAGAATTTACCCACTTTCGGTCCTTTCGGGGACATACAACTATAATTTTACGATATAGAGCACAGCTTTAAGTATGATATCCTATCTAAAATCCAAAATTAATATTTTAGATCCTGGATAAAAAAATGCGACTATCTCCTAAACTGCGATCGACGCTTTCTTGCGCAGAATTTTCACTGCGGTTTATTACATTACATACTTCACGCTATTTCCCCTATTCCCATCTAGAAATAAGAAAACCCAACTTTTTTTCTTGAAAGTTAATTCTTTTGATTTGAAAGGTTTAGTATATTTCGGGTTTAGAAATTATCTGTTTTGGTTCAAAAGTCTACTATTTGGTGGAAAATTTCATTATTCTGTTGAAAATTCAACTATTTGGTTAAAAAGTCATATTTTTTTTGGAAATTTCAACTGTTTAGTCGATCGTTCTTATGTTTTGTACAGAAAATTAATTCTTTCCAATTAAATATCGATCTTTTGGTAGAAAATTAATTTTTTTTGCTGGAAATTCCTCTTTCTAGGTTGAAAATCCAACTGTCTTCTAAAATATTCGTCTTTATTGCTTGGGAATTCAACTATTTGGTTGAAAATTCAACTGTTTTGGGTTGAAAGTTAATCTTGTCGGTTTGAAAATTCCATCATTTGTTTGAAGATTCATGTTCGTAGGTTTCATATTCAACTATTTGATTAAAAATTCATCTTTTTGTTGGAAATGCGTCTCTTCTGATTGAAAGTTCAACTATTTGGTTGTAAATACAACTGTTTGGTTGAAAATTAGTTTTTTTTCGTTTGAAAATTCATCATTTTTGCATGAAAGTTAACTTTTTTTTTAAATTCTTCTCGGGTTTACAAGTCAAATGTTTTCTAGAGAATTTGACTTTTTAGCTAGAAAACTCAACTCTTTTGTTGAAAATTCATCTTCACCGATTTGTTGAAAATGCAATATATTTCGACAAACATGCTGTGAAGTTTGAAATTACTTTTACAATAATTTGCATTATATATTTTACCTTGGAGTTTGATTGGTCACCTGTATTCGGATTATTCTTAATTTTTAGGCAGGCAAAATACAATTTTAAGGATATCTTTTTAAAATTGTGTAAAAACATCTATAACAGAGGGAAAATTCAAAATACATTTTAATGTAGGGGAGGGCCTGTATTTTTAATCTACAAAAATGTTAAATGCGATTGAATATAGAACAAAGATTTATGAAATTGATATCAGTTATTTATGGTCTATAAAAATTGTAAGATGCGCATTAACGAAGAAAAAAATACATTTTTGGTTGATAAAAAGCTAATAATCAGACAAAATTGCGGGACAAAGTCAAGATTTAAAAATCGTAACTACAGGTTAGGCTTTTTTGCGTACCAATCTGGTAATATGTATGAGCCAAAGAGCGCCATTATGGTACCAGAAGAGCACGTTAATGCTTAAGTAGTAACAGCCTCTCTGAGTGCGCCGCGCCGTTGCGTTGGTATAGTGACTTGTTTCGCATATGGCGCGTCGAAGGCATTATATCCTCTTTTAAAATTGTTTATTAATCCTGGGTCAAAATCTACAAATAACACTTGAGTCAACCCTAACCTTGCTTCGCCATGAAGCTCGTACATATATTGGTATTTCCAAAACTGAATATAGACTGAAAACAGATACCAACTTTCCATTTATATATTTTGAGAGAAAATTATTAGAATTAGCGTGGCCACTAGACTGGAATTTTGTTGAAATCGAGAAACAACAATCATTTTTTTTACTTTGAATTGCTAATGATTGTAAAGTCAGTAAATTTTAAGTACTTTCATTTTAAGTATTATTCGACAGAAGTGTATCAATTTTTCAAAAATAGATACTTTAATTGCAGAAATCATTAAACAATCGTTTAATATTCGAAGTATCTCATCGTCCCGAAATTCGGGATGGGTAGTCAAATATTTTTCATAAGCTTTGTTAGTCATCCCGAATTTTCGGGACGATTAGTCCATCCCTTTTTCCAACTCCCCCATTTTTCGGGATGATTAGACGCAACATTTACAATTATTTCAAAATATAACGCTTCGTATAAAAAGATTCCTCTTCTTTTCTAAATGTAAAAATAAATGTTTAATCTTTCCCCTTTTTTGTGAAATAATGCCCTATTTCCCCCTTTTTGAACTCCTTTTGCTCTGTGATCAATACTATTTACAATTTTTCAAGTTTGAATTTTTTTACTAGAAATTGTTAACTTGTTATAACTTTCATTTAGAAAGATTTTAAATAGGTCTTATTTGGAGATTGGCTAATTTTTAAGGGTTCGAATTTGAATTAATTCATTATTGAATAATGGAACATTATTGAATATTCAAATTCTAAATTTCTCAATTTCAAATGCTTCGAATTCTGAAGTTTTTCAATTTGAAAATTTCAAATAAAATCTTTTTCAGTGTCTAAGGCAAGCCTGCCCACTGAGGGGAAATTTCGTCGAAATTGCTCATTTGCCAGATGGGACTTTAACACCACCACCGACCTCTACTCATTCAACTTCACGAGAGCAACTACCCCCCAAGCCTCTGGACCTGAGAAGAGGGAAGTGGTGGTGGAACTCGAACATGTGGCGATTGAGTCGATTTCCTCTCAGTGGGCAGGCCTGGTCTAAGGCTTGATTTTGTAATGAGTGAATATAAATGAATGAATAAAATAGAGTGAATAAATTCAATTAAGTCAATAAAATAAAACGTTTGAGTGCATCCTCCTTCAATCTTATAAGATCAGGTTACTTTTTTCTCGTTGATAATGAATGTATGATCTTTGTGTTATGTTTCTTTTGAAATCGTTGGTGTCGACGTACCTTGCTAAGATGCGAAATATAAGCAAGATAGAAGAGAAAAGGCTTAGCCTTGGGCCCCATAACGGCCAATGTGCCTGATGTCTAACGGGCCCATCGAACCTGTAGTATGTGCACTGTGCACCCCTCTCATACACATTTACACTTTACGCTTCTCAATGGTTCACTCACAGCATCCAGTAAAACCACCGAGCATTTATATAACCACCGTTTACATTCTTATCTAATCTACAAATAAAATAAATTAAATCAAATTATAAAAAATCTGTTCCAATAAAACTACTAACGTTCTTATCACTTTTTGTGAATCTCTACGCAACTGAGTTTAGAGTCCAGGCCTCGGATACATTTTTGACACTTTTTTTTAACGATACAACTATTTTGCTACTGTTTTTTAGAAATAACACTAATTTTACTATTTTCCTAAATTGCTCGCTAATGCAACTGTTTTTTTACTTTGCCTTTTCTAAATTTTTCGCTAGATTGACTAAAGTAACATGTCCGCCATCTCAAAAGTCGGAAATCTCAAAATCTCACTGATATTTAAAAGATTTCAAGGGATTCCAACAGATTTCTTGTGAACATTAGAAAATAAACGAAATTAATTTCAAGGTATTTCAGTGGAATTAAGGGCTTCACAGTATTTTAAAAGGTATTATAAAATTTCTAAGGATTTCTACGATTTTTAAGGGATTTAAAAAGATTGGGGAGTTTGCTAGGAGTTTCAGAGTATCTTAACATATTTCAGAGTTATTTTAAAAGATTCGTAAGAATTGTATGAGATTTTATGGGAGATGTATATTGTGTGCGTACCAGATGTAAAAAATAGTTAATCCTTATATTTAATATTTAAAAAATGGCATGACACTATTTTGCTACTGTTTCTAAAAATGTATGCTACTATTGATACTGTTTTAAATTTTTCAAATAAATTCGAGGCCTGAAAGTCTGATTTTCTCTCTTTGCTCTCGAACGTAAGTTTCTAGCAATACATAATTTGCCAGTAGCTTTTTCCAATGTTAATTCGATCGCCTACTATTATTTCTATACTTTTTAGAAAGTTTAAATACATTCCAGACAGAAGAATAGTAATTAATAAAGGCACTTTTTATAATAAAATAATTATAAGAGAAAAATTCTCTGGTATTGAGAATTATATCCTAGAGTGCAATTTCACGATTGTAAGGTTATAGCTGCACCTGTCCGTAACGAGCGTAGACTTTTTCTTGAAAAGGAGACGACTAAAAGTGAAAGATTATGCAGAGGACGAGAACTCTGCTCGACTTGTAAACATGGAGAATGGATTCTCTTGCTTTCATTCGACGAAACCCGAATAGCAAGTGGTCTCTCGATAAATCGAGAGTAGTGCCAAGTGAAAACGATTCTCATTGACTGACAGTCCCTAGCACTTTCTTTGAATCGCCGCCAGCGAATTTCAATTAAATTAACGAATCTGAAAAGTAGAGTCCCAATAACTAGCAAGTATTCGTCCTCTCTTGAAAAATGTTAACGATGGACAAAATTAAAGTAATCAGGGTGGCCGTAGGTTACGGAAAGTCTGAAAATCAGGGAAAAGTCAGGAAACTTTATTGGTCAGGGAAAAGTTAGGGATTTAAAAAAAAAATCTTGCAAAAGTCAGGGAATTTCTATAAGATTATTTAAATATACTATTTAAATAACTGCCAAGGATAGTAAAATTGAAATTGTTAATTTGAAATTGTTTTATTCCGTTTATAAAAAGATTCTATGTTAAACATGTTTCAAGATTAAGATTCTGACCTTTGAATATTAATGGTGAGAGAAAATGAAAAATTGGTCAGGGAAAAATGAGGGAATTTTGAAAATGAAGTTTTACGGTCATCCTGATATATTATTCTAGTCAGTAATTTATTTGCCATGTATTTCTATTTTTATCTTTTCTTTGCAGTTCCTTCCACCTGATGATTATATTTTTAGTTATAAATCTTATTATTTGGTTGAAAATTCAACTTTTGTGCTGAAGATTCGTCTTTTTGGGTTGAAAATTCAACTATTTTGGCAGAAAATTAACTTTTTGTTAAAAATTCATATTTTGGTGTAGAAAATTGAACTGAAATCTTTCTTTGTTGAAAATTCAACAATTTTTTTAATTTGTCTTTTTGGTTTAAAAATTCATCTGCTTTGGCAAAAATGTCATCTTTTTTTTTTGCTTAAAATGCAACAGCCTGTATGTGAAAATGAATCTTCTTTGGTGGAGGATTCAAATATTTTGTTGAAAATTCGTCTTTTTTGTTGAATTCATCTGTTTTTGGGTTTATATTAAAATCTTTTTTGGTTGAAATATCTACTATTACATTATTCGTTAAAAATTCATGTTTTTTGTTTGAAAATGGAACTACTTGGTTGTAGATGAAACCGCTTTGTTAAAAAATCATTTTTTGTATGAAGATTCATCATTTTATTTAAAAATAAATTTCATTGGTTGAACATTCTTTTTTTGTTGTTAAAAATGCAACTGTTCGGTTGAAAATTAACTCTTTTTTAAAATTCATTTTTGTAGGTAGAAAATTCAAGTATTTGGTTAAAAACTCAGCTGGTTTGTTGAACATTAAAGATTCATAATTTTATTTGAAAATTCATCTCTGGTTAAAAATTCGTTTTTTTTTCTGGTGGAAAATTAATTTTTTTTTACTGAAAATTCAACTATTTCAGTTGACGATTCATCATTTTATGTTAGTCGAAAATACATCTCATTGGTTGAAAATTTAACTATTTTGTTGAAAAAACATTTTTTTTGTTCAAAATTAATTTTTCAAACTGAAAATGTATTTTATCCATTTTAGATTGAAAATTGATATTTTTAGTTAAAAATTCATCTTTCTTAGCTGAAAATTTAGTTGAAAATGCAAGTGTTCGGTTGAAAATTAATTTTTTTCGAAAATACATCTTTGTAGATAAAAAATCAAGTATTTTGTTGAAAATAAAATTATTTTGTTTAAATTTTAACTATTTTGTTAAAAAGTCATCTTTTTCGTGGAAAATGCAACTGTTTTGTTGAAAATTCCTCCTTTTAGATTGAGAATTCATCTCTAGTGTTAGAAGAATATTCTTTTTTATTTGAAGTATATAAATTTTAAATTTTTAAAATTTATTCTGAAATTTTTTTGTTCCATTTATAAACGATTCTATGTTGAAAATGTTAAAAGATTAGAATGCTGGTCTTCGAATATTAATGGTCAGGCAAAACAAAAAATTGGTCAGGAAAAATGAGGGAATTTTGAAAATGAAGTTTTTCGGTTAAGAAACTGAAAGTTCTGCGGGATCGCTAGGTATTGATTTTGCTCGATATATTGGTATAGAATTAATGTACCGTTACATGATTATTTAAGGCTTTCTTTGGGGCCGAACCCTTGCGCATAATCGCACGTTTACAACTTCCTGCGTGGGTGTGGGCGTAGGAAAAGAAAGTCGAAATGGACGACGCTTCGATGCGCATGAAATCTTAATCAACCAATTGTCAAATAGGGTTAACCTTGATTATGGTTTTACTTTGTATTTCACACCTGATATGCATGACCTCCTTCATTTCACCGCACGTAGAACAGAATTTCATTGCTTGAGAAAATTCAGTAGTCACAGCCGACTTCTGCCAGACCACAAAAGTTATTTCTCTCGTTTCATTTCACTATAAGTGCTAAATGAATAATGGCATTAGAAATTCGAACGCTTTGGAATTATAAATAATGTGAAATGACATAATTGCAATCTTTACACTCTTTTTCCTATTCCCCTGTTCCCCTTTTTTTTTAAATCATTCCACTTTCGTTTCCCTGTCTTAAAGAAACTTCCCCTTTTTCCGTTTGTTCGCTTAAATGCGAACTGAATTAATAGAACCCGATAAGAAAATTCAACTATTTCCTGTTAAAAATTAATTCTTTTTGGATGAATATTCAACTACTTGGTTAAAAGTTCAAGTACTTTGTTGAAAATTCATTTTTTTTATTCAAAATTCAACTAGTTTGTTGACATTCATCATTTTAGTTAAAAACTCATCTCTTTGGTTAAAAATTCGCGTTTTTTTTGTCGAAAATTAATTTTTTCAACTGAAAATGTAGCTACTCCAGTTGAAGATTCACCATTTTGGTCGAAGATGCATCTCTTTGGTTAAAAGTTAACTATTTGGTTGTAGACTAGTTTTTTAATTGAAAATTTATTTTTTAAACTGAAAATGTCACTATTTCATTTTTGGTTGAAAATTGATTTTTTAAAATTAAAAATTCAACTACTTTGTTGAAAATTCATGTATTTTGTTGATAGTACGTCTTTTTGGTTCAAAAGCCATCTTTTTGTATCGAAAATGAACTTTTTTGTTGAAAATTTAACTTTTTGGGTTGTCATTTCAACATTCTTCTAAAAGGTTTCTCTTTTTAGCTTAATAATTCAACTATTTTGAAAGAAAATTTCAACTATTTGGTTGAAAATAAACTTTTTTGTTGGAAATTCGACCATTCGGTCAAACATTCACCTTTGCAGCTTGAAAATTCAACTATTTGGTGGAAAATTTAACTGTTTTGATCGAAAAATAATTGTTGTAACTGAAAACATTCATTTTTTGTTGAAAATTTATCTTTTTTACATGAAAATTCACGTGTTTTGTTAAAAATTCGTCTTTTTTTCGTAGAAAATTCATCTTTTTGGATAAAGCATAATTTCTTTGCTTAAAAATTAATTTTTATTTTAATGTAACTATTTCGTCTTTGGTTGAAAATTGATCTTTTTTAGTTGAAAATTCATGTATTTTGTGAAAAATTATTTTTTTTTTTGTAGAAAATGAATCTTCTTGTTGGTTAAAAATTCATCATTTTGGTTAAAACTTCATTTCTTTGTTTAAAAATTAACTTTTTTAAAAATGTATGTCCACTTGCTATGTTTGAAATTTAAAGCGTTTCATATTGATTTCAATATGGTACCTACATTACTTTTATTTAAAATAATTTATTTTCCTATATTTTCGTGAAAATTTTGGACTGTGATTTCTGTAATTAGTAATGCATTTCGATCATTTAAAATTTTTTCCAAAATCTCTTCAGATTAAATCAAAATCTTGAACACCATACTCATCACATCGAGATGAACGATCACTCAGTCGAGATGATCGTCTCGTCTCGATCGACTTTTTTCATTACAAATTCTTGATCTCCAATTTAATTTCAGTTCCATCTAACTATGTTTTAAGCAAATCTCGATTTTGTGCAAAATGATCGACATGCATCACTATCTGTAATTAAAAGATACTATAGAGCAGGAAAATTGTAAATATTATCAAATAAAAAGCTAAGTGGTCAAAAAGAAAATACTTGATAAGTCTCGGATTGTACGTTTTATACTTAAAAGAAAGGTGTCCAATCGACTTTTTTCCGTTTTCTTGACTATAGTGTAAAGACGTGAGTGATTATACACTTAAGGTTAGGATTATATTTAAAACTGTGTATAAAAAGTGATTTTCCAGTGGGAAAAATATAAAAAACGTTAATCTTCATTTTAGAAATTTTACAGCTTCTCACTCACCTATTCAAAATTAATTGTAAGCGCTCCGGAAATTGTTAAACCTGTACTGAAAAGTAAACGTGCAAAATCATCAGAAGTAAGCCACACGATTTTGACTATTAACCCCAATTTTGTATGGCATATTTAATCTCATATGTCAAGAAACTTAATATAGGAGATAAGCTTAATATTTATTTTCTTATTTAATATTCTCAGACGAGAATTGAAGGGTGGTTCACTATTGTGTCCCAAGCCAATAGTGGTACCAATACAGAACATAGAGGTCCCGGAAGCTGGAATTACAACATTGTCATATCGATATGGGCACTATGCCATAATTTAGTGCCTATTTAGTGCTAATTTATGCTGCAGAAAAAAAATTTTGTACCCAGTAATTTTGGTCAAAAACATGTAGTAGTGCCAGCTTCAGCTGAAGCCACAACTCCGGTATGCGAAACTCGGAAACTATTAATGATATCAAATTCTCCTTTGCGCAGGAATTTAGTGCTAATTAAGTGCTCTGGATTTGTGCTATGCACAAAATCCGGTCACTTTTTTTTTTACCAAAAACGTGTAGTAATGCTAGCTTCAGGTGACTCTGGTATGTGAAACTTGGAAACTATTAGTGGTATCAAATTGTTCTTTGGGCAGGAATTTAGTGCTTATTTAGTGCTAATTTATAGCGCAAAAATTAAATTTTGTGCCCGGTAATTTTGGTCAAAAACATGTAGTAGTGCCAGCTTCAGGTGAATCTGGTATGTGAAACTTGGAAACTATTAGTGGTATCAAATTGTCCTTCGTGCAGGAATTTAGTGCTTATTTAGTGCTAATTTATGCCGCAAAAATTTAATTTTGTGCCCAGTAATTTTGGTCAAAAACATGTAGTAGTGCCAGCTTCAGGTGACTCTGGTATGTGAAACTTGGAAACTATTAGTGGTATCAAATTGTTCTTTGGGCAGGAATTTAGTGCTTATTTAGTGCTAATTTATGACGCAAAAATTAAATTTGGTGCCCGGTAATTTTGGTCAAAAACATGTAGTAGTGTCAGCTTCAGGTGACTCTGGTATGTGAAACTTGGAAACTATAGTTGTATCAAATTCTTCTTTGTGCGGGAATTTAGTGCTAATCTATGCCGCAAAAATTAAATTTTGTGCCCGGTAATTTTGATCAAAAACATGTAGTAGTGCCAGCTTCAGGTGACTCTGGTATGTGAAACTTGGAAACTATTAGTGGTATCCAATTGTCCTTCATGCAGGAATTTAGTGCTTATTTACTGCTAATTTATGCCGCAAAAATTAAATTTTGTGCCCGGTAATTTTGGTCAAAAACATGCAGTAGTGCCAGCTTTAGGTGACTCTGGTATGTGAAACTTGGAAACTATTATTGGTATCCAATTGTCCTTCACGCAGGAATTTAGTGCTTATTTAGTGCTAATTTATGCCGCAAAAATTAAATTTTGTGCCCGGTAATTTTGGTCAAAAACATGTACTAATGCTGGCTTCAAGTTAGTCGGCCGTTGCTAAGCCCCACGACATTATTTTCTTCGACTTATTTGTTTATAAGAAATTCAAAAAATGTTTCTACTTCTACAGTTCGACAAAAAAACATTTCTAAACTGTTGTGTCAACGATTCTAGATCGTTTTGAATGAATCTGAATATTTTATAACGAACGGTAATTTTCAAAAGTTAAAAATTTTGGTTGTCATTTTGTTTATGAAATAAAAAAGTATTAATAACCTTTTTATAAAAATCAGATGTCAACGATGTATGCAGAATTTTATTAATTTTTATTTATAAAAAAATGTAAAAATGATGAAAATAATTGTGTCCTACTGTGCCGCGCCGCGCCATAGAAGACCTGACTTTTGAATTTTTCTGGAAAACTAGTGGAAAACCCACTCTAATAATAGTAGGACTCGTAGACTACACTTGTTCCTTCCTTTGACGAAAAAAAATACAAAAGTGGCATTTTTTAGAAAACACGTTTTTCATTTGTATTTTTTTTTCCAAATTTTCGAAAAATATTTGGTGGGATTTTTTTTACCACCAAGCAATCATATGTCCTGAATTACAGTAAAACCCCATCCCGACACGAAAATTTCAGTGATCAATTGACATGGACTCCACCAGTTTTCATGAGTATTGCCCTTTATCATACATTTTCACATTTTGGATTAAGCACTATTACTTTCGAAGGAATAATCTGATTGGATTGCGCTTTAGCGTACTTTTTTACGGCCTAAATGGAAAAGGAAAGGACGAGTTCATTAAGAAGCAAATTTTGACCCACTGTTTCGGTTTTATCCGCCGAAAATTTATTTTAAGAAATATACAATTCCATTTTCCAGCAAAACTATACGAGATACTAAAAAGCTGTTCGGAAGCAAAATTGTTCATTTTAAAAAGGTCTACAAATTTTGTTCAGTCCATTTTTGTTTTGTTTTAATTGTGGAAAATGAAATTACAAATTTTAATTTTCTGAATAACGACAGAAGCTATAATCAAAATGTTTCATGCTAAATTGTTCGCCTAAATAACGTCTACAAATTTGCTTGAAATCATTTTTTGATAAGACACGTAGTTTGCGTTTTATTCGCGAAAAATTAGATTAAAAATCACAACATTAAATTTATGGAAAAGCGACATAAGCTAGGTACAATGAAATGCTTAACAGCAAACATTTTTACTTAAAACAGAAGTCCCGGACACAATCGCCAAATCACACATCTTAATGGTTTGATCTGCAATTTTAAAAGATTTATGCACAGACTAGGACTTAATTAGCACTAAATTCCTGCGTAAAGGAGAATTTTCAAGCACTAATAGTTTCAGTGTTTTCTATACCAGAGTCACCAGAAGCCAGCATTAATACACGTTTTTGGTAAAAAAAAAGTGCCCGGATTTTGTGCATGGCACAAATCCAGGGCACTAAATTAGCACTAAATTCCTGCGCAAAGGAGAAGTTGATATCATTAATAGTTTCCGAGTTTCGGATACCGGAGTTGTGGCTTCAGCTGAAGCTGGCACTACTACATGTTTTTGATCAAAATTACCGGGCACAAAATTTAATTTTTGCGGCATAAATTAGCACTAAATAAGCACTAAATTCCTGCACGAAGGAGAATTTGATACCACTAATAGTTTCCAAGTTTCACATACCAGAGTCACCTGAAGCTGGCACTACTACATGTTTTTGACCAAAATTTCCGGGCACAAAATTTAATTTTTGCGGCATAAATTAGCACTAAATTCCTGCACAAAGGAGAATTTGATACCACCAATAGTTTCCGAGTTTCACACTCTCTAAAACTGAATCAGTGAAATTTTAACTGAATCAATCAGTAGTGTAGGTATCCACTGAAAAATCAGTGGTTTGTACCTTGTCACTGGGTAAATCAGTGAAAATTTTCATAGAAATAAATCAGTGACCCTAGAATGACTGATTCACCCAATGATTATTTTCACTGATTAATTCAGTTGGAAAGTTGTCATAAAAAGTAATGAAATTTTACACTAAAGAGCATTTGTTTCATCTACCTTGCGAAATATCAACTGCCTGAACGGTTTAAAAAAATTATTATTCTATTTTACATTTCCTTTGAGTGAAATATTTTATTCGCAAAAGGTTCATTTTTATCAGCTGATGTGCGCACGTGTGACGTAACAAGGACTCGAAGGCCACGCCGAGACGCTCAGACGAAATCGTCGGTTTATCGGTTCGCTTTGTTCGCTTTGACTGTTATTGGCGAAGCTAAAATATATACACCAAACTCTCGGTTTCAGTCCAGTGTCGGGGGTTGTCTTCGGTCGCAAATCGGGGGGATCCAACCGCAAACAACCGTTGGCGAGAGACTTTGCGACAAATGTCGCAACCGTTCTCTCGCCTGAGATAGCAGTTCTAGGAAAGCGGATTTATTTCAGTGAGCCATTATAATGGCGATTTCCGAAAATAAAATAACAAGTGAGTAATTAATTAATTAAGTGAGCAATTAACAGATTATAACTAAAATAAAGAACACAACCTCAATTATCGAGTATGTAGTCAATTTCACTGATCTAATCAGTGATAGTAAATTCACTGAATGAATCAGTACCTTTTCACTGATTCTCAGTGACTACATTCTCACGATTTCAATCAGTGAAATTTGACAGAGAATCAGTGAAATTTCACTGATTCAGTTTTAGAGAGCATACCAGAGTCACCTGAAGCCAGCATTACTACATGTTTTTGACCAAAATTTCCGGGCACAAAATTTAATTTTTGCGGCATAAATTAGCACTAAATAAGCACTAAATTCCTACACAAAGAAGAATTTGATACAACTATAGTTTCCAAGTTTCACATACCAGAGTCACCTGAAGCTAGCATTACTACACGTTTTTGGTACAAAAAAAAGTGCCCGGATGTTGTGCATAGCACAAATCCAGAGCACTTAATTAGCACTAAATTCCTGCGCAAAGGAGAATTTGGTATCATTAATAGTTTCCGGGTTTCGCATACCGGAGTTGTGGCTTCAGCTGAAGCTGGCACTACTACATGTTTTTGACCAAAATTACCGGGCACAAAATTTTTTTTCTGCAGCATAAATTAGCACTAAATAGGCACTAAATTATGGCATAGTGCCCATATCGATATGACAATGTTGTAATTCCAGCTTCCGGGACCTAGAACATAGTTATATCATGCAGGATTTCTTCAATGACAGTTGTTCTCTCAACTACACAGGAAGTGAATTAACATTAAATGAATAAAATTTCGGTACAAATACGGGCGATTTCCGTCATTCAAGTACATTTTCTTGAAGCAAGGAAAATTTATTTGGATCATAAGAATATAATATTGTCCGTATTTGTACCCACTTTTTCTTGATCTAATGCTAATTTTTTCCGTCTACAGAGTCATGTAAACGACACACATTAGCAAAATACTGTCTCCACGTCGGCGAAATGGAACTTCCGGATGCTAATAAGTGTGGAGAAATCAGAAATGTGGAAATATTATACACTAGAGTAAAGTTCTGGACGGAAGAGGGACGAGAATGAGGAGAATAAGGAAGAGCGACCTAGCGGACAAAGTTGTGGTGGTTGCATAATCGTAAGTCCGCCCTTCGTCTTTCTACTGGACAGCGAACCGTAACAAGAAGAAGGTTGGAATGCACCAACATCGTTGTTAGTGCCAAATGAGCGCATTTTACTAAACGAAACGAAATTTGCTTTCTTCACTGAATTTTACTCAACCGCTCAGAAAAAAAGTCTTTAACTGTTCAGGAAATAGTCCGGAATTTGTCTGCTAATTTCTCATCAATTTCCAACAATCATAACATATAAAAACCCCAAAAAATCGTAAGTGATGCACTCGACACTACTTTTCAGCTGGATCTTTCTAAAACTTAATTAAGACTCGCCACCTTCGAATTAACATAAAGGCCGGCCTGTCTGACCAAAACTCGTTTTTTCTACTCTGTCGTGAGATTGCGGAATGGGTGTAATTAGCGTTGGCAATAAGAATATGATAATTTCACCAGTGTTCACGTGAGTGAAAATAAAACAGGATTAATAAGTGCTATTAAGCTTTCCTCTACAACAAGTAGTGTGTACTAAGTTTAAGCAAAGAATAAAAGTAGAGTACCGAGAGTCGTCTCGCTTAAGAGTGCGGGGCGAAGTAACGGTGTCGTTTCTTTCCTTAGTGGTGTCTTCACGGTGTAACTACCGATTTGAGAAATTATATGAATTTCTACAGCAACTGAACCCCTAAGTCTCCTCTTTTTATTTCCCGTCTCTCTCTTTCGCTGCAAGTTTCTGGCCAACGAACTGCACACAAGAAGGAGAGTCCCACGCGTCTCGTCGGCTGCACATATCCCACATCCGGCGTCCGCAGTTCGAACCCCGTCTTGCTATAAACCTGTCTCTGTGGCTCATGTGCGTGACTTTCGTGCTAAGACCTTCTAAAGGCCTTCAAATCGATCAATTTGTATTCATCTTCATACTTTATTGCCTCGAAAATTTCACAGAAAAAGGTAAAGTTTCATTTTAAACAAAGAAACGGCGTCAAAAGCTATTGAAACAAAATTAAACCATAATTGGTTCATATTGAGCAATACAAATATTGAAAGCAATTCAGCTGTTTTCCAATTTCGGTATTGACCATAAGAGCGAACATAGCTGAATGTAAAAATGAATTTGTAAGAAATTGACCTGAAACAACATTAAAACCCTAGTTTTTTCTATGTCATTGGAAAGGTTTTTTTATTTTTAATGAAACTTTAGGTTTTGAGTGAACCTTGTGAATAATATAGTACACTACCTGCGGAAATTATCAACAGGCCTATTTTTGATCTGTTGCTAAAGTACGTTAATTTTTATAATGTTAACATGAAATTATGTTTCCTTATAGACGTACGAAAGGTAATTAAACACTGCGTCTGATAAGTCCAAGTTAAAGGCAGAATGTCAATTTAGGAAAAAAAAAGTTTCCAAAAAACATCAAATTTTGATGTTTTCGAAAAACCTGGAAAAACTCTAGAAATAATTAACATTTTTAAAAGTTCTTTGGCTCATTTCAAAGGTAAGCCTCCATAGTATTTTGATAAATTGTTGAAATATTTTTAGATTTTTTCTGTACATTTTAACCTCATACTATTCTACAAAAATGTATTAAAATATGATAAATAATGATTTTAAACAAATTGTTGTAAGTATTTACACATTTTTTAAATTGTACGACATTTTTGCACTAAGTTTGGCCCCAGGCAGAATCTAGGGAAAAAAGTTTTAAAAATATCTCAACAATTTAAACAAAAATACTATGGTTTCCTACCTTTGAAATGAGCCGAAGAACTTTAAAAAATGTTTATTATTTTCAAAGTTATTTCAATTTCTTAAAAACGTCGAAAGTTGACGCTTTTTAGCAGAATCTTAATACCTTTCACTGTATTACGAGGGAAAATATTTTATATTAATATTATAAACATAAAGGGACTTCAGCAACAGCTTGAAAAACAGGCGTGTAGATAATTTCCGCCGGTGGTGTATCTTTCCTAATTCACAGAATTCCATAGCTTTATTATCTTTAAATTAAAAGATTAAAGTCCTGATAGTTGAATAATTAAATTTCGAACGTTCAGAATTGTATAATTTTAGATTGAAAATTTACAAAAAAGAGACAATTTAAAATTGAAAGTCTTAATATAGACAAACATTATTCAGCGCTTCTTTTACAATCTGTTGAATTTTGATGATCCTAAGTGTAAAACTGTTGAATTTTGGATAAACTTTTTTTTTTAATTTTCAATTGTAATGGCCTCTAATTTGCAAAGTTCGAATGTGTGGAATTTTTAAGTTTCGAATAGTGAAATTTTGAGTTATAAATTGTTTAATTTTCAATGTTAAACCCTTCAAATTCAGAATAGTTCCGTATTAGTTTCGTGAATTGGAAGATTCTTTTGTTATTTCTGAAAGCTTGAATTCGCAAATTAAATAGCCGCAAACAGCCACAATGTTCGATACTAAAATAAGAAACCTATTTGAGGAAATATTGCTATTCAAAGTCTTTCCGTGAAATTTCAAACGAAAGTTGTTATTTTTATTATGGTCATGTTATTTGGCTGCGTGTATCTGAAATCTCTCGTAAATCGGGATTGTCACGGAAAGACATACCGTGAAAGAAAAATTTAGTGGAACACGACCTGGCATGAAAACTTCCGATCTGGGAGACGCTCGGAAGAAATCAGTGCACGATTGGCTGGCTGGTGCGACAAATTGTCGGATTGCGAACGTCGTCTATATCCGGTTTGCTCTGAGGAACAATGTAATTGCCGGCGGTCTTTTTTGTACCCTCCTCCTTCTCCTTTTCCCAACAATCGAGTAATTGGTTAGAAAGTTTTATAGCTCAGAAATCTGCCAGTTTATTGAAAACTACAGCCCCACCATAATTGAGGGAACCGACAGAGCTCGCGAGGCGAGGATCGAAGCGTGTCTTTTCAATTCGAATCATGAGATACAGCCGGGAATCCAATGCGCTTGTTCTGGTTGAGTGCTCCAGCGTACATTGTATATAACGTGGAAATCCGCTGTATCTACAAACTCAATATATCTACAAACCCACCTCATTGCAGCCACAGAGGCGGAGAAAAGACGGTAAAATTATTGATGAAATGATCGGGTCACGTTCCACAGCAACATCGACTTCTTCACCTATTTTGTTGTCGTGCGCGTTGATTTTTCTCACCCATTTTGACGGCTATTAACGAGAAAGTGTGTCCGATTGATGATATCCGCGTGCGAAGGTTTCACACAATAAGCCTAGTCAGGAATGACGTGCAAAGAGATAATAAACATCGGATTGCGCGACCCTATACTTCATAGGCGTGAAGCCGATATGCCTCTATATTATCGATACGACTATGGATGAATTTCGATCGCTGGCGATCTCTCGATGATTCCTGTCTATGATTTAACTGACGATTCCGCCACTTGCATGACCAGAAAGTTCTCAATGGGTCAAAGTTTAACCGACCTTGGGAAGAGATAGTTAGATGATCAAATTGATCAATATGATGACCTTTTTCCGAGGATAACAATTTTATATTTTGCAATTGGTGGGAAAGTTGAATATTATTCTCATTCTGTGTAAAAGATATGCTTTCAGATTTAATACTCAGGTTACTAGTAGAATTGATAAATTCAGATCGCAAAGTTCCAAGGGGAGGCGTTGAAAGCGATGGGCGCGAGATTCCCGAGTTTGAATTGTAAACTTTTCACTTGCATTTTTCTGAAATTTACCAAGCGGGGTTGCTTCAGGTCAGGGAAGTATTTTTTTTTAAAGAATTCGTTTTTCTCCTGTTTTAAAGAAACTTCCCATTTTTCTCATTTTTCGCTTAAAGACAAACTGAATTAACAGAACACACTAAGAAAATCCAACCATTGTTTGTTGGAAGTTAATTCTTTTTAATTCATAAATCTACTATTATATTTTTCATTCAGAATTCATCTATTTTGGTTAAAAATTCTAGGGTATGTTTGAAAATTTAATTCTTTTGTTGAAAATTCAACTGAAAATTGATCCATTCCCATTTTTGGTTGAAAATTCATCGTTTTTAGTTAAAAATTCGACTTTAACATTTTTCGTCGAGAATTCATCTTTTGGGATTGAAAATCGAACTACTTGTTTGAGAAATGAACTACTTAGTTAAAAATTCATTTTATTGGTTGAAGAATTAACTATTTTGTTGAAAATTCTTTTTTTTTCATTGAAAATTAATTTTGTTAACTGAAAATCTAATTTATTTAATTTTTGTTTGAAAAATGATAGTTTTTAGTTCAAAGTTTAACTATTTGGTTGAAAATTAACTTTTTTTTTTAATATTTCTACTGTTTTGTAGAAAATTCATCTTTTTGGTTCAAAAATTCAACTGTTTGGTAGATAATACCCCTTTTTGGCCTGAAAATTCCAAGATTCGCTTGACATTTTTTTTTCTCTTTTGACTGAAAAATCTTTCGTGGTTGAAAATGCTACTGTTTGGTGAACATTTGTCTTTTTGGTTTGAAAATTCATCTCTTACGGTAGAAATTTTATTTTTGTTCGTTCGTATTGCAACATTTTGTTGAAAGATTAATCTGTTTTGAATGAGGATTCTACTAGTTTGTTGAAAATTCTTTTTTGGTTGAATTCAACTGTTTTTTATGTAAGATTAAAATATTTTCGATTAAAATTTCAACTATTAAATTTTCGTTTAGGATTCATCTATTTTTATTGAAAAATATCGAAAAATAAACTCCTTTGTTAAAAATTAATTTTGTTGTTGTTGAAGATTCATTATTTTAGCTCAAAGTGCATCTGTTTGGATGAAAATTTAATTATTTTGTTGAAAATTCCTTTTTTTTTGTTCAAAATTAAGTTTTCCAACTGAAAATCTAACTGTACCATTTTTGGTTGAAAATTGATCTTTTTTTAGTTGAAAATGCAACTATTTGGTTGAAAATGATGTTTTTAAGATAAAAATTCAGCTACATATTTAGTTGAAAATTAAAGTATTTGGTTAACACTGGAACTGTTATGTTAATTTTTTGTTTGAGAATGCAACTGTTTTTGGTTAAAGTTTATTTATTTATTTTTTAATATCTGACCATTTGGTTCAAAATTTATGTTTGTAGGTTGAAAGTGTTTGGTCTAAAATTAATTTTTATTGTTGAAAATTCAACTATTTGGTTGAAAAATAATCTTTTTTGCATTTCATATTAAAGTTAGTATGCTAACTAATACATGAATTTTATTTATAAGGATTTATTCCGCTATTTTCGAGAAAAATCACCCTGTTTCACCTGTTTAGCGGTCAGGGAAAAGTCGGGAAATTTTGGAATTGGAATTTTGTAGCAATACTGTGAATAGGCTCAGTTATAAATTACATATTTGTGTTATTTGCTAAGTAAGTATGGAATTTGCTAAGTAAATATGGAATTTGCTAAGTAAATATGGAATTTAAAGCTAAGTCTTTACTGAAGTTGTCTTTACTGAAGTTGAAGCAAACGCAAGTAAAAATTTTACGATTCTCGGGACTCTTGCGCCCATTGTTTTCAGCCCCGCTCTGAGAACTTCCCGGTCGGAATTCATTCAACCCGGTTTAAATTGAATAAAATTCGCCCAGAAACCAGCTTCCATGCTGCATAAATCAATTGTCCGACTCTTGATCGGTTGCTGACGTGATGCGAAGGTTGATTAGCTTATTGCTCAATGTGCATTTGTCTCCCTTCTTTTTCTCCGCCCCTGTAGATAGATTATTACCAACCTCTCACGTACGTTTTGCAATAACAATGCAGCTGTGCATATAGATATTCCAGCCTACCGGTCCCTAGTTCGAGTATAGTTGCCCAAGAGGAACGTTGGAGGTCGAAGACGTGGGATGGAAGCTTTGCATCTTGAGGAGAGCGAGCGAGAAGCACAGCAAACGCGTAAGGATAATTGCAGACTGTGGCCCTCGTCTGCCATTATTCCTGCAAAACGCTAACCAGTACTAGATGGAGAGGTGAGAAGCAAGATTTATCCGCAAAAAGAGCGATGTCGATATTTCTAAAGAAAAGCTTCTTGCTAATTCTAGCCCCATTTTACTTTTTCTATTCCAGGAAAGGACACTGCAATGATTTTTACTAGATGCTTATGAACATATGGCAGACAATGTTTATAGAACATGTCTATGATTTATCGAGAAGATAACTCTTAATTTCCATAATGTCACACGATTTTACAGATCAATTTTCTCTAACTTCTAAACAATCCGGTAATCATAATTGGCTGTAATTAAATTTAATGCCAGGTGCCGTGATAGAGGTACGGTTTTGCGAGTAGTTTTGCGTGATAAATTCAATAGAAATATGTAGGTAGTAAATTATAAAGTACAGTTTTTCTTCATAAATGCCATAGTAGAGTCATGTCTAGTCCAGCGTGAATTTAATTATGTGCTTAAAGTACATGACTATGCGATCCGGGAAACGCATATTAACCCGAATTAACCTAGCGGTACCATATGGTAACCCTATACTAATTTTTGTGCTATTATCCATCTGTTGTGCAACCGCCGTACCAATCTTCTAGAGGAAAGATACCCGATAATCCATTGCATTTTTTAAAAGAATTGTTATAATCTGTTGGTTCAAACCCCCCGGGGATCAGTGACAATAGATCCATCTTCTAAATGGAAAAAATCTTTGATTCTAAAATATCTTTAGCCAGGGTGGTGGAAAAACTTCATTTTCAAAACTCCCTGAACAATTTTTCATTTTACCTCACCATTAATATTCAAAGACCAGCGTTTTAATCTTATAACATTTTTAACCTGTGGAATCTTTTATAAACGGAATAAAACAATTTCAAATTAGGATGCAAAAATTTAAAATTTACTTATTTATTTCAATTAAAGAAGCTGACTTTTCTACTATAAAAGATAAATTTTCAATCCAAAAGAACGAATTTTTCACAAAGCTGTTGAGTTTTCGACGAAAAAAAGATGACTTTCTAACAAAATAGTTAAATTTTCAACAGAATAGTTAAATTTTTCACAAAATAATTGAATTAAAAAAAAAACGAATTGAAAATTATAATATAGAAATGTGTATTTTCAACAACAAAAATGATTTTTCATTCAAAAGGACGAATTTTCTGCCAAAAGATACATTTTTACAACATACATTATTTAAAAAAAAAAAAATTTCAACCAAATAACAGAACTTTTAACCAAATAGTGGAATTTTTCTGTCGAATTAAAAAAAATCAACCAAAAACAGTTGTATTTTCAACCAAATAGTTGAATTATCAAGCTAAAAACTCGAATGTTTCTGAAAACACTTGCATTTACAAATAAATAGTTCAAATTTAAAGCAAAAAAGACAAATTTTCAACAAAATAGTTCAATGTTTAACCAAATAGTTGAATTTTCAACAAAATGATCGAATTTTTAATTATAAAAGATTCAACTTCAACAAAAAAAACTGTTGCATTTTCAAACAACTACTAAAATTTTCAAGTCAAAAAGACTAATTTTTAGAAGAGACAATTGAATTTTCAACAAAAAATTAATTTCCAACTAAACAGTTGCATTTTTATTCAAAAAGAGAGAATTTCAAAATATGATGATCAATTTTCTACCAAAAAAGGCGAATTTGTAACCAATTCGATGAATTTTCAACTAAAATTATGAATCTTAAACAAAAAGAAAATGATTTTTTAACAAAGTGGTTCAAACTTCAACCAAGCAGTTCAATGTGTAACCAAAAAAGATTAAGTTTCTACTAAAACAGATGAATTTTCAACTCAAAAAGATCATATTTCAATCATTTGTTGTAACATTTGCACCAGGGTTGAATCTAGGGGAAAATTCTGGAAATATCGTAGCAATTGAGTAAAATACTATGGAGAATGATGTTTAAAATGAGTCAAAGAATTTTACAAAATGTTAATTATTTCCAGAGTTATTCTAATTTTGTGAAAACATCGAAGTTTCACATTTTTTGCAATCTCTTTTTATTAAATTCACATTTTGTCTTCAACTTGAGCTAATTAGATCCAGAATTTTATTACTTTTCGTACTATAATGAGGAAACAAATTTAATGGTAATTGGTACTGTACTGACAGGAATATTATCCCTGACAAATTTTTTATTTTCCCTCCCTATTATTATTCAAAGACCAGAATCTTAATCTTGTAACATTGTTAACAGAATTTTTTATAAGCAGAATAAAACAGTTTTAAAGTGCCTCTTATAGAAATTCCCTGGCTTTTGCAAGATTGTTTTTTTCGGAATCCCTGAGTTTCCCTAAACAATTAAATTCCTTGACTTTTCCCTTATTTCCAGGTATTCCCTGACCCACGGTCACCCTGTTAATAAATCGTTCAGTTTATTATTCTGGTATGATTTCAACAGCAAATTTCTGGAGAACAATCATCAATGATTGTGCAGAAAGCACTCATTGACTGGAAATTTCGCAGAAAATTCCTGGATATAGGTGAACGAGTCGGTTAATAAATGACTTGGATAACCTTTTTACGCGTTCTAGCCGAGATAGGCGGATGCAGTAGTTAGATTGCGCACGAGAAGCGAGAAGCGAGAATGGAGATATATCGTCGGTGACATAAAACCCTGGAGTCGTGGAAGGGATTGGCACAGTAAATGTCCTTCCTTGGCGAAAGGAAACGCAATTTTTTCCCAATAAAATATATAATTTTCTATTGGGTCTTGTTGAATGCTAGTGATGCCCTTTATAATGGGAAAGACTGGAGAAAAAAGCGTATCTCGACTGTAGGCGAGTCTAGTGACAGGAGTGGAGAGACTGCACGGTAACTCTTGACTGACCTAACCTAACTTTGATTCTCCAGCGATGCAGCACGACTCGGCCTCGACCGACCGAGGAATCTTGGAGAGATCCCGAAAGGGAATATGGAAGAGTTGGAAATACACGTGTAGAAGAGTTGAAATATGTGTGTATGGTGGATATCCACGTATACATATAGGTGGGTAGAGCTCGTGATGCGCACTTGTCGAGAATGACTGGGCGAGCCTCACGCGGTCGTGACTGCGTCGTCGCCTCGGGCAATGACAGGTATAAGACGCAACTGCAGCGACTAATGCCACTTCTCCTGGTCCAGCCGCCATTCCTCTGCCACTCTTTGCTCGGTTCGAGAGAGAAAGATCTGATATCAGGGTTTACTTGTTTCTGTAATACCAGAAATACCCATCCTAAGAATCCTGTCTAGATAATTCGGAATTAGCCAAGTTTCACTAATTGCTGTTGGTCTGATGTTCCACTGATGCATTTGGAGAAGAGGCTCTTGCTAGTTGCTGTGGATCGCGATAAATACCTCCACTGCTATAAATTTCTGTTGGAACTTTAAATTAATTTATTGCATGTTCATTTCCGGGCAAGGTAGTATTATATTGCCATGCACCCTACGCTATGCGCGAAAATTCTAAGTCGGGTGTAGTACGCACTACACTAGTAAGTTACAATCCTCATCTTACTCAAATAGACGGTCACTCATCCGCGAATTACAATACTTACAATATATGTATTGCTATTTTACCCTTACAATACCGTGATTATAATTTTCACTTACACTCAGATGGCAAAAATGTATTGAAATCCTAACCATGGAGAAAAATTAAGATCAGGAGAACAGGGAATGAATTGCATTAATACTACAGTTCATTAATTCCAGTAGGAATCACTGTCAAGCTACGTCCAAGCGACTGGAAATCAGAGAAAACCTAGAAATCATGGAAAAGTCGGGGAATTTTGTTGGTCAGGGAAAATCAGAGAAAAGTCGAGGATTTTTGAAGAAAAAAAAACTTGTAAAATTCAGGGAATTTCTATAAGAGGAACTATAAACAACCGCGTTAAGAATAATAAAATTTCATTTAAAGTATTAAGAAATTCGAATATTCTGGTCTTTAAATATTATCGGTCTGGTAAAAATCAGGGTGAAGTCAGGGAATTTTGAAAATAAAGTTTTCGTCCACCCTGTTTTACCTGCACCTGGACATTGAACTGTTCTAAAAAAAATTCCCTGTTGCTCCCAGGATGTCCGAAAGTTTCTTCACTCTAGGAAGGTCATTATCTGGATGCCAAACAAATTCTGTTCAAAGTAAAAAAATAAATTCAAAAGAACCTATAGTAGCTGTTTATGGGCTGTCGTCGGAAAACTTGAATTTTCACCTGAACCCGAACTACAAAATTTTCTAAAAATTCCCTGTTGCTCCTAGGACGTTGGAAAGTTTCTTTACTCCTGGAAAATCACTACCTAGAAGCCAAAGCAATTCTTTTTGAAATTAAAAAATAATTTTAAAAAATCTTTAGCCATTTATAGGCCACCATCGAAAATTTAAAAATATATTCCTATTGTTTCAAAAATATGCACACAGTATGAAAAAAGTTCAATATGTCGAACTTGAAATTTCTTTATCTTGAACCAAAGAAACCCACAAATTGTTGTCCCTAAGATCAAACGATTCGATTAATTTTAGCAATTTCAAATGGTCTATTGACTATGTCCTAATGAAATCTTTAATTAATTAATAACTTTTAATTGCATACGTTCTAAGTTGAACAATTTTAAATTTTATAAATAAAACAATCAATATTTATAGAAGAATAATCAAATACATAAAATGAAATTAACTATACTTAAAAAATTAGGTAATTCTTGAGGTAAGGCGACCCGGTAGGAATGGATGAACAAACTTTAGTACATTGGAAATTACTTTTTAGTACCTCTACGTATTTACTTTTTTTAAATCATTGACGTATGGCTATCAAGATAAAACTTACTTTACTCAATCTTAAACTTCAAGTAATTCAGAGAAATTGATAGATTTGAGCACGATATGCAATACCCCTTTCTCCTTTCTGTATAAAAATCGCAATTACCAATCACGTGTGTATATGATCAGCAAATATTTTTTTGACAACGTTCATTAAACCGTTCCACGCTCTGTTTAACGGCTTCCTGTCCGGTTTCGAACGATTTCCTGTCGCCCGATACGGCCACAATTAACTTCCGGAGCTGCCGATTTACCGCTTGTACCAACTGCATGTTATTGGTATACATATTCGAGCTGGTTTCGTGATAAACGCACCGAGCAAGAGGAACCGTTTCGTGAGTGGATAAATCCCTTTATGGCCAGACCGGGCTCAACTCCCGTTTCGCTACAACTCCAATTAATCACATTTCTTAACAAATTTAACTTTGAAGCTTTCAAAAGTGAAGCACTTACAACTTCAATTCATAAAATTTCAGCTAATTCTTCAATGCGATCATTTAAAATGATTATGTAAATATATCCAACTACGCCCAGTTTATTCTCATAAAGTACGGATTAGTCTATAATTGGAAAGCAGTAAAATAGAGGCTAATCTTACTTCTTTTCAATATTTACATTAACAACTCAATTTATTGAGCCTGACAGGCTATAAGTGTCAGACAGAAGTGTTTTATGAGAGTTGCGGCCTTGCAAGTTGAAGAAGGAAAAACCAGGGTTGGTCCTAATGTCTAGAGACTCTAGAGACTAGAGGACCAAAAAGGACGTTCGAGATATGAAATGCGTCCTTGACATGCTTAGACAAATCTTCGCGAATCGTTTTCTATCTAAGGTCGCCCCAGTTAAGCCCACGTTTAATATAATCACGAATGAGGCCAATAATAAAATTCGCGCTGCGTGGGCGATGTCCCTACATCATTATCACGATCTCTATATAAGCAGAGAGTGTTTTCACTTGCAAAAATACCTGCCTTAAGGGCACTAGACTAGGCATCTTACGAGAATTATCTAAGACTACTTATTCCGCCCACAGATCCACATCTGTCCGTCCGATTTTCTATTTAAGAGATTCATGAGATTGATGAGATTCTCTTTATTGAGAGTCATGACCTTCGTTAGTAAATTCATTTATCAATCTCCATTATGATAATAAATCAACATTCTTTCGAAGGATAGGATTTACAAAATTATAGTACTTCTATTATTAAAATATTTATCCGGGGGGTTGATCAGTCTTAAAATCTGCCTTCGTGAAATCTTTTGAAATTTGTGAAATCTTGAAATCTGGTATTCATGCAAAAGTCGAGTGGTGAACCTTTCATGTTTATCACTGGTCTGCGAAATTACTTCAAATCATTATACATGAATTGTTTAGTCCTGCAGGTTTAAATTTGAACATTCGATTAACCAGGAACGCGTAAAAGTTAAGATTGTCTTTTTCTTCTTTTTCGTCCTGCATTTCCATTTGCTTCCCAATGAACCAGATCGGTTACCTTTTACCTACCAGTTTGCTCGCGACAAGTACATCAAAAAAAGGCCAAGTACCGTGACGAACATCAGTATATCTCTTTCTCTCTCTGTGGATCAACGGGTTTCACGTCCTCCTATTTTTTGCTTGCCGTTCGGAGGACTGTGGACAAAACGGTCATAAAGAGGTGCTCACACGTCACTTTCGCTCGTTATGAAAGCTGCTGTGCCTGCAAGAGGAGCGCGTAAAGAACAGCGTCTCGGATCCAGCTAATGTGCAAAGCGAGTTTCTCGTGACAGTTGGTGGCACTGCACCGACAAGTGTTGCCAACAATTAGCACTCTCAGTCGAACAAATTAACAAAATTCTTCAGAGGATGTCCAGCGTTCTCAGGCACAATTATAGTTAAAGTCACACATCTTTGAAAGCGCGTATGGTAACCTCTTCACGTTCAGCAACTAAACTTATTATCGAATTTGGATTTAGAACATGAAAAGTGAATGAAAGGTGTCATTTTCTAAAAAGAGACACTACTGGAGAAAGATGCATTGACAGTTTTCAGACTTTCTCTTGAAGTCTAAATAAGAAAAGGGATTTCAAAGAAACTATTTTAAAACTGTAAGTGGCGAAAGTGGAAAGTGTCTACAAAACTAATGCACCAGACAAATGCACAAACTTAAAGAAGATATCAACTTTTTCCGGAGGTACTTTTAGCTACACTGTTTGTCAAAGAGGGAAATTTTGTGCAATTTCTTATTGAAAAAACTATTCCAATTACTTTAAATATCACTTGATATAACATGGAATTATACGTAATTGAACAAAGTTTTATTTGCCTTTCTTTAAAAATGCTATATAAATGTAGAATCTTATATTTTTGAGACATTAGTAGACAAATTCATTACTTATTCCTGAACAGTTCTTTACTTTAAGCCTAAAGTAATTATTGCTGAAACGAACGAAAGAAAGAAAACTTGTGTAATATCCGGGGTTTTGCGAGATCCTCGAATCAATAAAATTGAGAAAAATGAAGCCTTTTGCTGAGGAAATCATTATTTTTGCGGAAAATAATAATTTTCGGAAAGGGAGAAATCTGCGGAGAGCAAACGACAGCATTTGAACGGCGAGAACCGTTTGCAAATTTAATTTTTTAATCACAATTCTGACATCATAGAAGCATTCTCAGAAGTCATCACGTATTCGAAGACCCACGACTTGATGATGGTGAACCTAAAGTTTGCGAAATACGTCCCGAAATGGAGAAAAAAGGGTAGAAAATTGACATATCATGTGTGTGTGAAGACCATGAGACTGTAGTTGTAAGCAGCAAACAAGGTATGCAGGCTAGCTGTCACCTCGCCAGCCTTCGCGCTCTGAACGACACATTGCCACGCACGGCATCGGGGCGCCCTTCCTTATCGACCGCGAGTCCAGGCTTCGAGTCTCAGTCACAGGACATGTCAATTTTCTACCCTTTTTTCTCAATTTCGGGACGTATTTCGCAAACTTTAGGTTCACCTTCATCAAGTCGTGGGTCTTCGAATACGTGATGACTTCTGAGAATGCTTCTATGATGTCAGAATTTTGAGTAAAAAAATAAATTTGCGAACGGTTTTCGCCGTTCAAATGCTGTCGTCTGCTCTCCGCAGATTTCTCCCTTTCCGAAAATTATTATTTTCCGCAATTAATTTCCGCAGCAGAAGGCTTCATTTTTCTAAATTTTATTGATTCGAGGATCTCGCAAAACCCCGGATATTTCACAAGTTTTCTTTCTTTTGTTCTCAAATACTTGGGAAAAAAATATATATTGAGTCAGTGTCGTACCCATGAAAAAAAAATTCAAAGTCGGAATTAACCAACACCCTTAACATCTTATTATTTCCTTGAATTTGTGATCGTAAATTAAATAAAACGTTTAAAAAAATTATGCACTACAGTCACTTAGTATGTGAACAAAGACATTTGTTAGAATCAAATAATTTGTTAATTTTATTAATTCGTAGTTGAAAAATTTTTCTTTCAAAATGGTTAAAAGTGATATAAATTCGAAATAAAATTAGATCAGGGCGAAGTTGTTTTGGCAATTTTTTAAGAAGCTATCGCACAAATAGTATCAATTGCAATGTTTAATCTTTTCCTAAATTTTAAATAAAATCTGTTATTATAAACATTTTTCAATGTTCTCCTGCTCTTTTTAAAGATAAATTTCTAAAGAATCACGCAGCAGCAACTTAGCAACATAATTATTCATTTGTTTTGCATTTTACAAGATGTTGAAGTTGAAATAGGAAAGTTTGAAAAATTTAAAGTCATTTCAATTGAAGGAAAATAATAATAAAAATCAAATTAATGTAGATTTTGGAGAATTTTTACAGTAAATCCATAATCACTGATTTCATATACATATATAGCAGATTTTTTTTATTTCTTCCATGATTTTTGTTCCAACTTGAACTGCTTGCACTTTCAAAGAAAATTTTTTACAATTACTCTGACAAGTTACTGCGATTGTGCATAATTTCACATTTAAACTGAACGCAAGAATATTGGAAAATGTTTATTATCTTGGGTGTTGTTTAAAATGTAAGAAAACATTACAATTTTAACGAGGTGTTTTGCAATAGCTTTTTAAAAAGTTGACAAAATGTCTTCACCCTCTGCCATCATTTTATTCAGAATTTAGATATCTTTCAATCTATTTAAGGTAAAAAAAATCTGCCCGCTTCGCGGGCACATTCTCATTGCGCGCTTCGCGCGCGGCTCGCTTCGCTCGCAAGTTTGAGCGCGCCTAGGGCGCGCGACTGTTGGATCTCGCGCTTCGCGCTCGATCATATATTTATCTCGCGCTTCGCGCTCGATTATGTGTTCACCTCGCGCTACGCGCTCGGGCGTATTTGCATTGCGCTTTACGCTAGGCTCCTCTAGATTTTTGAACTTCGTGTTCGACATCGATGAAAAGAAAAAGTTTGTTTGCAAATATTATAAAATTATCAAAACCTCTACATATTAAGTGATTGTTAAATTTATTTTTATTTTAGACTGAAAAGGAACTTTATTTACTCAAGGTTCTATCGACCTTAAGGAACACATTCTCATCCAGACACTCGCGCTTCGCGCTCGATATTTGATTTGAAAATCATTTGAACCGTACACGCAGAAAAAAGAACCTTACATTTTACTGAAAACCAAGTTAAATCTACTGATCTTCCAAGTACGTATATGGACAACACGGTAGTTCAGTAAATGTTACAATTATAGGCAACTGAATATGACTATCATTGATGGTTACCAGTACCGATTTTCAAGTGCTGCTGACCTGCGGATCAGTAGATTTTACCGATCCAGTCGCTATTCTGCACTGTTGCTCGATGCTGCAATTACGAATTATCATGTCACTTTGACCGCTAATATAAACAGATCTAACTTATGTTAACGGTACAGACTATAGTTTGGACGGCTCTATGCATTGTAAAAAAATATTGCTAAAAAATAATTAATAAATAAACACACGGTTAATTCTGAGATATATTTTCGGATATACTTATAACTAATCGGCATTTGTAAGTTACAACGCTTATAATACAATTAAAATTTCGCACGCAACGGGGGGGATTCGAACGCATAAACCTAAGCACGCAAGTCGATTCGCTTAACCACTACACTATTACACGAGTTGCGATCTGTGAAATAATTCCGAAATGCATTTGTAACTAAGGTGGCGACGTCGGTAACGACTTCTGAATACGCATCCATGTCATCGCGACACACGACAAAAGTTCACGCATTTACCTCATATCCATACAAGTCAGCTGGAACAGTCGCGGAACGCAAACACGTCTTGCTCCAATAAACTCTCAACTGTACGCGACCTGTGAATAAGATGTGCCATCCAAAATTGTGTTATTCATTATAAAACCCCTTCATTGCTAAGTGGGGATATGGAATAATGTGACTACTGTCACAGAAATGTCAAAAATAAATGTTTTTTAGGTGATGCAATCCATCCATTGCCGATGGCGTCATGAATTCATCCGGTGGTTCGCGCGGATAGGTTGCGTTATTACGACTTTGAGGGCGAGCTAAACAAGCTATTCGGATCGGTAGCATGTACCGATCCTTCTGCAATGTTCACTGCACCACTATTGTAGTCTCGGTTCAGTAGATTTTACATATCTTACCGTATTTCATACTAGGGAATAGAGGTTTATTTTACTAAAGGATTACCGTTAAATTTACTCTAAATTCACTGTGACATTTACGAAATGCTAAGTGCTTTTGACATTTTCACCCCTTCATTAAGAGCAGTTTTTGCTGTTACGGTTACAAGAAACACTTTACATTTCTTGATTAGTAAATATTACATTTCTTTTTTCTGCGTGTATGATAGAAACAAAAAAGTTTGAGCGCACTTACGGCGTGCGATTTGGTAAATACACTGAGCGCGCACTTTGTGCTTCGTATTATATGTTCTTCATATCCAAATTACTAAATTTGTATTTGATTTCAAATGAAAAGTAATGATATAATTCAGGCGACAAATTTTATTAGTTAACATTTTATTTTAGCTTGTGCCGTTCATCAAAAAAGTTAAATTTTTCATTTTGAATATATTCTTACCACAAAAATTGATTACGGGTGTGTAAGTCTTTTTTGAATGCACAATTTTTGTTCATTTATATGTTTTCGTACCTTGCATTGTTTTTTCAAAAATTTGATTTTTTTTACTGTCAATGTTATTTTCACGAATAAAACGAAAACCACGCATCCTATCGAAACATGAGTCACAATAAATTTGTACCTCTTCCTTGGGTGAACAAATTTTGTTTCGGTCATTTTTTCGTAGCTGGTAATATTCGTCTGAAAATTTGATTTTTCTATTTTCAATGCTGTTTTTTACGAATAAAACAAAAACTACGCGTCATATCAAAAAGTGAATGATAAGAAATTTGTAGATCTTTTTTAGGTGCACAATTTTGGTGAGATGATCTTTTCTGGTATCTCGCATAGTTTTACAGCAAAATGGCTTTTTTGATTTTTCATTAATTTTTTGTGCGATCAAAATTTGAATTTTTTATTTTTCAAAAAATTCGAAAAGTTGTTATGAAAATATTATAGGGTGTTCAGGAATCAACGTTTTTCTCCTCTTGACTTTTTTTCATATCGTGCGTTTTTCGGCTTAAAATGTTCATTTTCGTTTGTTTTTTGGAATTTTGAAAATGCTATAACTCCAGTAATTTTTTTTTTATCACGAAAAGTCATGAGAATATTTTGTTCGTCATTTTGCGTACTACTAATAACCGTACATAGAATTTTCAAATCTTCCAAAAAAGTGGTCTCAAAAATTTTCAAAATGTGCTCACTTTTTGGATTTTCATCCAAAATAGCTGGTTAACGAACTCGTTCTCTATTTTTGGGCCATAAAAAAGTGTGCCAAAGCTCAATCAAATCTGATCATTTTTTCGAAAGTTATCGTGGCTACAGACAGACAGACAGACAGACAGACTACAGACAGACAGACACCTTCGTAAAAATCGTTTTTTCTAGCTCAGGGGGTCTCGAAACGTGGAGATTTGATGAAAACCGACTATGTCAAATTTTGCATAAAACCAATACCTTCTCATTAGAATGAGAATGTAAAAATTAACTAAGAATTCATTAAATGATTAATCCAAAATTAACATTAAAAAGTGGATGTCACATATGAAGTGGCGGTAGTATAATTTCATAATGTTCTTTTCATAAAAAATATATTTTTCACTGCTTGTGGGATGTGTAAGGTGACGTCTTGAAAATAAACATGAAGAGCATTATTATGTTGAATTTGTTTACGATAGGTAGATTAACTTTCAAGCGAATATTATACATTAAAATAATTTATTGCGCTTTCATTAGTTTGTAAAGAATAAAGTGACTAATTGAACGGGAGAAAACCGGGAATTGAACGGGAATTTAAAATCATCCACCGGATAGACACTCTGTTTAGTTCTAAATACCTAAAATTAACAATTTATAGCTAAAATAACTGTGGGTTTTTTAATATTTATGATGGCGAATAATTCTTGCAATCCGGGAAATTTCCATAAATTGTTTTCTCAGATTTTAGCAGGCACCCTCGACCTTATGAATTTTCTTTATTTAAGTAAGGTCTGAGATTATGAATCTGAGAAACCCGGAGCACCCTGGTCCCTGACCCCATCGAGAGGAGCAATTTTCTCGGACTTGCAGGGGTTTACGCTAGAGGAATAATTTTTTTCCCTGTCCGGGGTGTGGAAACGCCTCAGAAGAAAAGGGTTATATTCGAGAAAAAAGTCTCTCCGGCTTTATGAGGGAATAAAAGGAGCCACTTGAAGGCTCGCGCGATGCTGGATTCACGCTTGGGTGTTGCTGCTCTTTCTTTTGCGAAAATTACGGCTGCTCCTTGTATGGACCGAGATTAGCTCGGCCTCCGGCTAGACAAAAGACTCTCGGCCTCGTACGAAACCTAACCTCGTCTAACCCTACCGCGAGGGCTTCGTGCCGTGGTTTCCATAGACGTAGGAAATACAGAAGTAGTGTCGACCAAGAAAACATCCGACGTGACTGGCATAATTGACCAACAAGAAGAAAAACAGATAAAGGGAACTGACTTGATTATATACGCACGAAAACAGTTTGTAACGAATATTGTTTGGTTGGCAAACATTCCTATTCCAAGTAGGCTTCGTACGTACATTTTATCTCAACCACTTTCAAGAAGAAAAAAGCCATTTTTCTCAACAATGCCTGAAAAGCGCATGTTATTACTTTAGCATATTACAAGTTTGGCGATGACCTGTTACTGGTAGGAGTAGTTTTTATATAATTCTTAGCAATTTTTTTTCGTAGCTGCAAGAGGCTCGTTAAGACGTGAGGTACTTCGCGAGAGATGATGGAGAAGGCAAATGATTATTTATTAATGCAGGAGGAAGGAGTCTCTGAGATTGATGATTCGCACATAAATAAAAATAAACAAAGGCATTCGTCTCGCACATTCAGGGATACTGAATACCGGATTTGCGGTCCAGTTAGTCCACTTGGGCCGGATTATCTCTGATTAATGACGGATTAATTAAAACGAAATAAACGGCACGCTCAGGCAGTGTAATAAATAAATTTGAAATTCGTTCTGATCAAAAGAGGCTAAGTCTCGAAATAAAATTCTTTATCCTAATTTATGTACTCATTAAACAATCGATTGCGTGTCGTAAAATGGATAGTCGATGTTTTTGTCGAGGTCGTGATAATTCAGCGACAGGCGGAACGCATTGATGAAGTTTCGCGGCACGCAATTTAGAAACGGAACGGCTGTCCGGTAATATACGACGACAGTTCTATTCTCGCTGAAATCGGCCTTGATGCCATCGTCGGCCGTCCCCAGCGATAAATGCAGCAACGAATCCGTTGCAACTTGCAGAGCGCTGTCAATAATCGCGAATCCTGAGCACCGGGACACATTGAATTATGCGACTAGTGGCGATTTTCCTATTGGCTTGGCCAGTACGCGACATGCTCTGATTGGTTAACGAGAACCCTAGCTGCTAAGATGTTTAATTGCATCGGTTACGCGCTGCCGCTGCCTCGCTGTGCCCATCCCATGCAACTATTATACACGCTGTCCTGTCCAAATAAATCATCTCCCTAATGGATGTACAGTGCACACGTGCATCTCGCCCCACACACCGTTATATTTTTTCTTTTAAACATGCAATCTTTACACTTCTATTTGGCTTTTCTGTTCATCATTTTTTAATTTACCAGACTTTTTCATTACTATGACATCATCCATACATGACGTCAGGGAGGGAGGGGTAAATTCCAAGGATTTTTCTGTATGGACAGAATGTTAAATGGAGGGGTAAAATGATAAATAATAGCGTGACGTCATTTATGGCGGACGCCTATTGACCAAAGCCATGTAAAATCAGACAGGCAGATATACTTCAAACTTGAATCGTAGAGTCTCTTGACTATCAAATAGGTTGTTTTATAGAGGAAATTAGGTGACACATATTTTTGCGATTTGAGAAAAAAAAATGTCTGCGATTTCTGGAAATTTTCGGTAATTCATGGTAATGTATGTTCCATTATGGTAAATTATATGTAATTTATGGTAACATATCGCTTCGAGTTCGTCCAATCCGTCAAACAATCTGTCAACGCGATCAACTGATCGCTTGATAATTCCCATTATTCACCTCTGACGTCACTTTTACTCCCTAGGGAGTGAAAAGTACTTTTACTCCCTAGGGACTAAAAATTAGAACTTTAGCCTCGCTTCATGTGCATTGAAAAGGGCTGAAATCATGCATACAAATTCATTCCAGCATTTTTTTTCTGTAAACATGAAAAGCATTCTTTTACAAAAACCCCAATTTTTATGTTTTATAATTTTTTTGTTAAGGTAGCTGTCATTGGGGAAAGTAAGTATCGGGAAAAATGTATAATTATAATTTCCATAATTTAAATAATATTATTGATGGTATTGTTGAACACAGAAAAAACAAAAAATTTAAGTCGAAAATTGGAATTATTTTAAGGTGTAACAAGAAGCATATGAAACCTGAAATTAAGAATTTGTTTTAATCATTAAAGTAAGCAAACAAAAAGAATGAAATTCAGGCAGTAAAGACCTAAGATTAAGGTAGTGAAGACCTGAAATTCAGGTAGTAAAGACCTGAAATTACTTTCAGAAGTGTATATTGAATGTTAGGTGCATAGTTTATTTTATTTCAGTCGAGAAATGCTTATTTCTTATTTAAGATAAGTAAGTGCTTTATTCAAGATCGTGTGTATACCTTAATTTAGTTACTTCCTTATTTCAAGTCAAATTTCAAATTTAGTCGAATATAACTTTAAGTATTCGTTTTTACTGTAATAGAAAACAGATTACTATTTTCGTGAACAAAATTTGAAGCATAAAGAAATTATTTTTTGAAAAACTGTTATTTTTGAAGAAACTTTTTTTTCATATCGCTTCTTATGAATTTTTTTTAATGATGGGATTTCATCGAATGAAAGCTTATTTTCTCGAGAAGAAGATTCTTAATTTTCTGCATCTAGTGTTTGAAAATTAATTTTTTAATGCCTAAAATCATCAAATAATTTTAACAGGAAAAAATGAAAGAGTAATATTTGACATTAATACATTTATTTAAAAATTGAATGCAGCAAAGTTGTGGAGAATCTTCTTCTTAAGAAAATAAGCTTGCATTCAATAAAATTTAATAATTTAAAAAAAAAATCGTAAGAAGTAAATAGAAAAAAAAGTTCGGTCAAAAATAAAACTTTTTCAATCAATAATTTTTGTATGTTTCAAAGTTTTTTCATAAAAAAATAATCTTTTTTCTCTTCAACACTATCATCAATAATAATAATAATAATAAAAGGAATAATAAAAATTATTGTAAGTATTATTAAAAAATTAAATATTATAAATGTATATAATAAATATTATTATAAAAATAATAATTCTTGTATTTAAAAAAATTCTTGAAAGTTAATAAAATCTATTTTTCCCGACTCCGGCTTTTCTGCACGACAAATCCATAAAATTTGTACTTTGATAAGGAAGACATCCTGTGAGTTTTAATGCCAGCCAAACCATGTTTGTGGCCGCAAGAATTTTTTTCGAAGAATTTAATTTTCCCATTTTTCTTGCAAAGGACAACAGATACGAAAAACTGTCAACTAGAAAGTTTAATCATTTGATCTATTTGATCTATTAAATCTACTAAATCTTTTTGATCTATTAAATTCGACTTTACTTTCTGTCTGGATGATTAAAAACATGAAAAGCTGAATTTGATAGAAACCCCCACTTATTTATTTTATTCTATATATTTTTTTTCAAATTTTTTCTTGTATGAAGTCAATGATCTGTAAGTTTTATACGGATCAAAACATTTTTGTGGCAATGACAATTTTTGCGGAAAAATTGATTTTTCTAATTTTTCTCACAAACGATGCAAGATATCATAAAAGAGTAAGAGGTCTTCATTATAGAAGTACGTATTGTCTTTTTCTCCAATCTGAAAAATACGTGTCGCTTGATTTCCTCTAAAAAAAAAAAAAACATTTTATCGCCAAGAGATTCTACAACTTGAAACCTCTGTCTGATTTAAAATGGATTTGTCTAATTGGCTATTTATTCTTATTCATGTATACCTATTCAAGTTTTCAAATGTCTAAGCCCCTTCTTCCACAGAAGATCGAGAGACATTTTCACAATTATTTTTATTAGGGAGAGGAAACTGCTAAAATCCTTTCTCGAGCGCAGCCAGTCAAGGGTCGCTTACCGCGGGTCCATATCATCTCACATGCGGCAAGTCTCTCTGCGGCAAGTCACACCTGCGGCATCTGTACCTAGCGGCATCTCTCACCAGTGGAAAAGGAACCAATATTATTTCTGTGGCTAGTCACAGGGGTGCCTTCCCGCCCCCACGAGACGTTGGAAAAGGGGTAGGGGTTGACCAACATTATTTCTTTGGCCAGTCACAGGGGTGCGGTGAGAGATGCCGCAAAAATGTCAATTTTACTGTGAAAAATGCCGCGCGGGAGAGAAGCCGCTAGATAGAGATGCCGCAGTTGTGACATGCCGCAGAGAGACTTGCCGCATGTGAGATGATATGTCCCCGCTTACCGCTTGGTCGACGCAAAATTGATAGGGTTGTCAAATACGCTAACTTTTATAATACCCGTCTTGAAATGCAAAAAGGAACTAAAAGGTATAATGATCGTGGACGCGCCGAGTGTCTTTCAAGGCGGTTTAAAATTCAAATCTTTAAAATCTGATAATAGCTCGCTATAACCTATAATTTATTTGGACTTTCTTCTCCCTGAATGGAAATTTGTCTCGGTTCTTGTCTTGCATTCTGAGTGCCGCTATCGTTCGAAGTCTCATTCGAAGACGAATCAGGCGATGCATTTCAATGGAGGATGTCTTGGAGATGGGCACGCGTTGGCATCTAAGCAAATGCGACAGACGTGAGAACAGAACGGTCGTCTCTTGGCCAATGTTCAGGCGTGTATGCACGAATGCACGCCGCGTGTTGTGCATTGTGTTTACGGGCGGTCAGTGCACGCACATACGTACATACGTACATGCGTGCGCGCAGGAGACGCGACTTGCGAGAAAAGGAGAGGAGTGAAAGAACTTGGTACCTCATTTTATGACTGAAGAATATACATATATATGTATATATGCCGCCGTGCCGACTAGATGTGATGAATGCCAGATGTCTAGCGATTCTGTAGAAATAGAACTACCGACGTGACATGCGTTCATACAATATTCGACACTGTTAGAAAAATCCGACTGATTTTTAAATCTTAATGCATATGTATCACTGGTTGAAACAGCTAGAAGTATGTCGTACGACATTTTTAGAAATTTGAGCCCATTACAGAAAAAACTGCGGTTTCTATTAGAACCAATTTTCGGTTCCAAAGGAGCTGCAACAAAAAGGAACCTCTCTTGATGAAAAGGAACCCAAAATGATAAATGGTTTCTAAATGAACCCAAAGTATGGATTCAAATGGTTCTAATAGAGCCTTTTTGTTACTTCTGCGTTGACTCACTTCAAAGATTTTACAAGTTAATGATGCACATTTTGTTTTATAATTCGAACTAAATAATATTGCACTGGATAAAATTTCATGAAGAAACTAAAATCATAGATATTAGTCATTCTTGAAAGGAAGGTATCGCACATGAAATGTGACAGTTTTTGAGGTTAAGTTGAAAATACTATGTTTTCGACTGCCATTGCACAAGAAGCGCGGGACTATTCAAAATTATATAATATACACTTGCAATATTAGGTTAATATTACATTTTGTTAAGAAGCTGGGCATTTCTATAACTCAATTTAATTTGTTTCAAAAAAGAATAAAAAATGTTTGTTAATATTTATCTGTATGACTATTCATAGTATTTATTGATTTTAAATGGGCCCGTGCTTTTCGGCACATGCGCAGTTGAAAACCTCGGCACCCGCCGATGGCCATTTATCGGATATGAACGAACTAAAAAGGAACCCTTGATAAGAGTTCCTTTAGAGCCTACATAGTAAAAAAAAAGGATCAATTTTGTTGCAGAGCATTTTACACCAACGATCATTTGACTCTCGAGATCATAATGATCTGTCCCTTCGGATCATCTTGATCATCTTTTTTGGGTCATTTGTCAGACTAAACAAAATGGCCGCCAATTTTTGGCGCCGATGTTATAACGACATAACCTAAAAATGTTATCTAACCACACACAAGTGACAACTAGACTTAACAGATGATGTTTTCTAATATCAGAATTCGTTAATTTTTCAACTTTTCAAGTACACTGCACGACCAGAAACCATAAAAAGCTCGCATATGAGCTAAAGTACTCTAAAAACGTCAGCCATCTTGGTTTGCTTTGATACCTGATCCCGCGTCAGATCATTATGATCTCAAAAGTCGAACATTCATTCCGGCCGATCAAAATGATCTTGATTTCGGTGTCATTTTTGTTGCATATCAAAATGATGTTGATTTCGGTATCATTTTGAACATTTTTTTTACTGTGTAAGTTCTAAAAGATCCCAAGTTTTACTTGAGGCGCAACCTTACTGATCCCTCGGTTTTTTCTGTGATCCTAAAGTCTTAGAAAGTCAAGTTAGGTCCAGATTTTTGGGTGTTACCTGCATTATTCTGTGGAATTTGTAGTTACAAAAATCTGTGGATTATATTATGTTAAAAACTTTATAATATGTTTATGAAAATAAATAAAACATAGTATTTTGACACATAGAAAATAGTATAAAAATAATTTTCATAAATGAATTTTCAGTTTCAACTGCATGAAAATGACTCTCAGATACCAGTATACCTGAAATTTAAGTTGCATTTGTCATTTAAAAGTGTTTGAATTAAAAAGTCTCAGGTTTGTAAAGTTTACGAAAAACGCAAGAAATTTTTTTTTTAATTCAATTTTTTTACTGATAATAGCAGAATTTCCCACTTCAAATCAACCCCTAATGTTTAAAAATTCTGTA
>CAKNYM010051926.1:131379-146249 GCA_932195095.1 Andricus curvator | reverse complement strand
TTTTGGCAAGAAGTGCTGCCATTCTCAATCAAAACATTTCGACTTTTCAAATTAGTGTCTTTATAGATTTTTTTAAACCTAGGGATTCATTTAGGGTATGTTCCACATGTGCTACTCTGAAAAAATAGGTAGTAGGCCCAACTACTTGGTTTTATAAAATATTCCGCTGCTAATTTATTGGTTATCATAACTATTTTTACTTCATGGTGTTATTACTCGGTTTATTTAAATTACAATGCGGGTAGTAATAGTAACAAGCAAAATGATTGTGCAATAAAGCAGCAGCATAATTTACAAACCCAAGTAGTTGAGCCTACAACCTATTTTTTTCAGTGTAGACGGATGAAAGTTTTTTCCGATATTTGTGACATGAAACTCTGCCATAATCAGTGAAAAAATTTTAATTTTTTAAATTAGTGTGTTTACAGATTTTTTTAAACTTTAGGGGTTGATTTAGGTTGGGCTCCACATGCGCTAGAGAGCTGACACTTTTTTTGGGGTGCTTTTGCATTAAATGCTGCCATTATCAGCAAAAAAATTAGGACTAAAAAAATTCTTACGTTTTTCGTAAAAGTTGCGAACTTTGGATTCATTCAAAGGGGTTGATCTCTCTGGAAATTTGGTGTACAAGCCTTCGTGAAATCTTTGTGAAATCTTTTGAAATCTTTCAAATATTATCAAATATTTTTTAATTTGTATTGTATTGTATTTTTATAGCTTTAATCATAATTGTCAATAAATATATAAAACCATTCATTCTTAAAATTAATTACCTTTAAATGAAATAGGAATCTTAGGTACACTCAAAAGTTGAGTGGTCAACCCCTTGACAACCACCCTTCTCTCTTTATCTTTAAATAAATCAATTTTATTTTAATATCTATCTCTCTGTACAATCAAAACTGTAGTTTGCGGTTTGAGAAAGAACATTTTTCGCATAGCTTCCTAAGATTAAGTCTTTTCCCGATTCCCTTATATACACAGATCCACATCTGTGATCAATTTGAGAAGTAGAGCTTATGTTTCTCAGAGCGGTAAATGAGTTTTCCTGTATCTTCTAAAATCTAAGGGATGCCAATGTTGCAAATCGCCTGGAAGCATCTCGAGAAATTATTTTGGTCTGTGAGTAAAGCTCTTCCTCGTGCAATAATATAGTTCCAGGAAGGTATTCACGAGGGCTAGACGTATACCGTTTGAAAGGTTCATTAGCTCTCCGGTGCTGTAAACGGTAGATTGTTTCGTAGACACGCGTGCAACTATGTTGGTACATGGTATATACTATATACTATAACTATATAAAGCCGTAGCTCATAAGAAAGATAGAGGTGAAAAGAGGAGTAAATGAAGGACCTGATTTATGTTTCAGGCTACGAGGAAGATCTCCAAGTGCGGGTACCTCTTCGTGGCGCCGGGATGGGACTTCTCGAACCCGCTAAACCGCACGAAGGTAAGAGTCTTTTTTTTCTCGCAGTAACCGACCTATGCTCGAAATACCCTCAGGGTAAGGCGACACTTTCTTTCCTGCGGCATTAAAGTCTCCATTTCTATTGTCTCATCCAATACATGAAGTGATGAAATTTTATACATCATTTCTATTATATATATATATATTTTTTAAACTGAGGAATTATTATTTAAATTTCTTTTTTTTAGTATTAAAATAATAATAAGTGGCGATTTATTTCATTCCCGTGCTTTACGTTCTTTGCTTACCTTTAGTGGAAAAACTTGACCCAATCACTTGAAATTAGACTTGATATAATTTCACGAAATAACGTGAGATTGGGCGAGTTCGTTTTGAAACTGAAAACATCAGAATGACAACTGAGTAAGGTTCCAAAATGAAATTTTACAGGAAGAACAAGGAAAACTTTATGTGATAGGTTCTTAAATAAAAAAATTATAAAAACACGTGTTTCCCAAGAACACTGCTTTGCAGATGTGAAAACATGAAAAATTGTTTTCTGTGGGAGGGGGAAAAGCAAAATGGCCCTTACCCAGTTTTCCGTTTCATAAATTCTAAAACTGCTTATTTTATTCCAAAATCACGAAAATATAGTAAGGACTTTTTCAGATCTGTTAAATGTGTGTATATGTATTGTTTGATATGCCAAAATTTGCATAAATGTTGGCACTGCAATTTAAGAATTTATGAAAATATGAGAATGACAATTGGACAAGGATCAGAAATAAAATTATTTCTGTTATACTACATGATAAAAAATTTCGTTGAAAGAGAAGTTCGAAAAATTGGTCCTTATTCAGTTGTCATTTTTATGTCTTCAATTCTTTAAAGTGTCTTATACGATGTCTCTAAATTTTTAATTGTTTCATTTGGAACTTTAGGAATTAGAAATTTTACAATTTTGAATGCGTATTTCAAGGGAGCATCCATTAATCACGTGATTAGTTTTCTGCTAATTTTCGGCACCCCAACCCACCACGTGATCGATTTAAAGAGGCCCCCATCCTTCCCAAGTGCTTGAACGTAATACTTGTTATGACCCTCCTACCCTCTTTTAGAGTTACGTGATTAATGGGTTGCTATCAAGCCAGCTCTCAAGTTGTACAATTTATAATTGAAAGCCTGAATAGTTAAATAATTAATTTGAGTACATTAAAAATTAAATAATTTTGAACAGAAAATTATAAACGACACAATTTCAAATTTGAATTGCCTCATCTTATAAAATGTCAAATTGTTCAATTCTGAGAGTTTCAATTTGAAATAAACTCGAATTGAAAATGTTCAATTCGAAATTTTTCTACTGGAAGACTTCAAATAAAAATTGTTTAATTCTGATTTTTTCTACTTTGAAATAGTACAATTTAGATTTTTTTTTAAATACTCTCAAATGATTAATTATTTAGTTTTGCTTGCCTAAATTTGAAAATTTAAATGACCGGGACAAATTTTTGAAAACCGGGAATCACCCGGAATTTTTTCAGAGTCATCAGTGGCCACCGTGAATTCAGGTATCACGTCTCAAAGTGAATGTGATTTATTCGATGATTTTCTCTGAATCTTGAACCAGCAGGAAAATCGTGATTGTAGATTTTGAAAACGAAAGTCGTCTCTAGGACATATCGGTAGTTCCTCTTCGGATTTGTTGACTATCGGCGAGCATGAAACAGAGTGTATGGAACATAATGGTTTCTGACAAGACAATGAAGCTGCAGGCAAAAGAGAAAAGTTGGAAAGTGTTGTCGCTCGAGGCGTGTCCATGTGTCTGAGTCATCATATCATACGAATATTACAAAATCGCTTCTCATTGATTGGATACTTCCGTTTTATTCGTGAGGACTAGGTGTGTGAAGATCGAACGATAGAGTACCGACTCACGCCCGCCGTCGATTGCTATGTAATTTTCTTGTTATCGAGAAAGCACCGTGCGTGTATTGCGTGCGTTTTTCATCGCGAACGCACATTCACCAAATGCTACAAGGAGCAAGTGAAAAAAGTAAGCAAAGTGTGCTGCCGACTTTCTCGAAGTTAGAAATCATAACTCAGTAGGAAAGCCTTCAAAGTTAAGGCAAAATTATATAGTTTTTGTAAATAGTATCATTTTTGTATGGGTTTGCTGACATTAAGCCAAAACAGAAATACATAGGATCGTAGTGCGTTCCTTTTTTCAACTAATTCACCTTTTCCCCCTTGAATTTGAAAAATTCACTAAAACGTCTTTTTTCTCAGAATTCTGACCCAATTTCAATAAATAAATCACAGGCTAATATTAGATTTAAAAAAGGCCTTAAACTTCTAATATTTCAAGTAAAAATATTTCATTTTCAACACAATAGATGAATTTATTAGTCACCAAATAGTTGAATTTTCCACCAAAAAGTTGTGGCACAATAGGCTTTATATAGCTTGAGCGCCAGGGGGCTCCGTTTGGGTATTCAGGCCCGCCTTTAAACTAAACTATCCACCAAAAAGGTGAATTTTCAGCTAAGAAGATTAATTTTCAACCAAAAAAGACGACTTCTCAACCTAAGAGATGAATTTTCAACTAAAATGATGAATTTTTAACCAAAAATGTAAATTTTCAACAAAAAAGCTAATTTGTCAATAAAAAAGTTATTTTTTGATTTAAAAAAAACAACTAATTTTAACAAAATAGTTCAATTTTCAAATGTAACAAAAAATTTAATGTTCAAGACAAAAAGACGAATTTTCTAACAAGCATTTTAATTTTGAACGAATAAGGTTATTTTTACACAATAATTGAACTTTTTAAAAATACTTGAATTTTCAATCCAAAAAACGATTTAAAAAAAAAAATTGAATTATTAACCCGAAATTATTAATTTTCATCAAAAAATGAACTATCAACAAAAAATAGTTGGATTTTGTTATTGGATTCTATTAATTTATTTCGCAATCAATTAAAAGAAAATGAGAAAAAGGAAAAAGAGGGTAGTAGGATTAAGACTGATTTAATTTAATTTGCACTACAATCTTTTTTTAGCTGACATTGAAAAATCTTTTGAACAACTGAGAGCTGTTCGACAGGAAAAAAATAGAAACAAATTTAAACGCCTAAGGCAACATAAATAGAAAAAGTAGGTTTTTCAAAAAGTCATTTTTGTGCTTTACAATTTTTTTCTTTCTACATTACTTGGAAAAATACTTTGAACAGTTCAGGATTCTGTCCCGAAAAGAATACACAAAAAAAAATTAATCAGAATAAACGATCCAAATCTATCTACTGAAGAAGTACTTAAAAATTGAAACATGAGCATTTTTAAATTTTCTTGTTTATCTATTTTTTAATCTTTGATCTCCTGGAATTTTTTTCTGATGTATTTTTTTCAGTAGAAAATGCTGAGTGTTGGACAGATTTTTTAAAGCTAGATAAAAACATTTTTAACAGAAAAATGACTAGGAAACTGGCTAAAGAAAATGCAGTACTGTTAGAGGGCACTTTCGTTCAATATTCACGAGATACCCATATCTTATAAAAAGTATTTAGTAATAAGTAAAATCCCCTTTTAATCCCCTTTTTGCGGAGAAATCCTATTCTTTATCAAAAATGGGACTACTGAATCTCCTCGGTAGAAAGCCGTATGTCACAGTCCTTAGACCTCACTGGACACTCACTACGAATTTTCTGCAATCGACCAATCGACCATTTGGCCAACCGGTCGCGATGAAAGTGATACGCTATTAATTACCATGATCCAACCAGAAAAATCAGCTCCCACACTTGTAACCACGCGGTCCGACACCAAGTGATAAAGACTTTAGCGACTTGTTTTTAATCAAGCTCGTTTCCACTCCCAATTCAAATCGCGAAAGCCGAGAATTTGAATACTTGTATATAATTACAGCCATGATTAATTTTCAGCATTAAATGCACCTAAATCCCCTAACTACTTAATTTAGCACTAAAACATAAAGTGGATTTATGTCTCTTTATTGAATTATTAGATTGAATTGAAGTCCCACCTCGAAAAGGCAACTGGACTTATAATTAACGATTTGCAGACAAACTCATTCCTTTTTCCGCAGATCGAAATTTATGATTTTTAATTATGGTCAAGCTTCGGGTTAATTTTGCAAAATGTCCAGTAAGAAAAAAAACTGTTAAATCATTTAACGCGCTTAACCGCTGACACTCCCTCAATAAATAAACGAGGAATCGTCTTAGCAGGGTTGGGCTTGTGCGACTTTAACAACTTTTTTCAAGTTTAAAGAAAAAAGTTCATTTTTGCGCCTTTTTAAAGAAAAGTGCGACTAATTGCCAATTCTACTATTCGCCCTACTTCCCCTTTTCTCTCGTTTTGAAAAAGAATTCCTAGTTTTTCCCTTGTTTTCAAGAAACTCTTCCTTTTACTCGTTTTTTCGATCAAATGTGAAATGAAATAATAGAACCGAATAAGAAAATCCATCTATTTGTCGTTGAAAGTTCTTTTTTTTTACTACAAAGGACATAGCAGGATAAGCATGTATGTGCTGCCCCCGCTCGGATCTGGTTGAGATTTTCACAGTAAGTTGGCACTGATGTAAGAGTAAATTTCCCAAAAGATTATATTTGAGAAATAATTTTTATGGGAGTTATGGGGGTTAGAAGCAAAATCAAAAAATTAGTTTTTCTCAGGAACGGCTGGACCGATTTCGATGGGCAAAAAATATGTTATGGGACTCAATGAGAGAATGTTGTAAAAAAATTTCGAAATTTTTTTTTCAAAAAATACGGGTCAAAAAAATTTTCAAAATTTTTTTGAATTTTTTTTTATGGGATGTATTTGAGGCTATATGTATGTATTTGTTGCAGTATCCCGGGCGTAACATAGGGTACTCGTACATGATAGCAATCCCTGTAGAACATGTGAGCATTCATTTGTTTTGTCATTACAAGTGTTTTGGTGACGACGTTCACTTCATTCTCTGCTTTATTCTTCTGTTGAAAAAACTGGTCGCGGGTAGTGTTATTTTTCTTCGATAATCGAACCTTTTCTGATTATCCAATTTGTTTTCACAATATCAATCAAGGATTTGGTATGTATAATGACATTTTGGATTTTCCAGAACTGACCGAGAGAGAATTACAAATATTTTTTACTGGATGATATCAGCTATCGCAGGCGATATCATACTTGGCCGAAATGATTGGCAAAGATGGACAGATAAACATGCAATACGTGAAACATCAAACGAATGTGTTAAGAGTGCAAGTTCAATCACGGCGCATTTCTAAAAAACTATATAAATGTTTCATTAAATATAAGCCCAATAGTGTTGGCATGTCTGGCTTATCGGAATATGTGTGTGATTGCGCTAACGGAAGTAGGACTGTTGGCTGCTGCTCACACATTGCTGCAATTATATACTATCTATGGTCATCAAATTGGATAATCAGAAAAGGTTCGATTATCGAAGAAAAATAACACCACCCGCGACCAGTTTTTTCAACAGAAGAATAAAGCAGAGAATGAAGTGAACGTCGTCACCAAAACACTTGTAATGACAAAACAAATGAATGCTCACATGTTCTACAGGGATTGCTATCATGTACGAGTACCCTATGTTACGCCCGGGATACTGCAACCTATACGCTTGAGATTTTTAATTTTTTAAAGTATGTTCTACCCATCCGATTGTTCTGAAACTTGGAGATGTTTTAAAAGAGGATTCAAACATTATTTATAGAGAAAATGGTGGCTGTGCCTCAAATACATCCCATAAAAAAAAATGGAAACAAATTTTGAAAATTTTTTCTGACCCGTATTTTTTGAAAAAAAATTTCGAAATTTTTTTACAACATTCTCTCATTGAGTTCCATAACATATTTTTTGCCCATCGAAATCGGTCCAGCCGTTCCTGAGAAAAACTAATTCTTTGATTTTGGTTCTAACCCCCATAACTCCCATAAAAATTATTTCTCAAATATAATCTTTTGGGAAATTTAGTCTTACATCAGTGCCAACTTACTGTGAAAATCTCAACCAGATCCGAGTGGGGGCAGCACATACATGCTTATCCTACTATGCCCTTTGACTATTTGGTTGAAAATTTAATTATTTTGTTGAAAACTCATATTTTTTTGTTGAAAATTATCTTTCTTGTTGAAAATATAACTGTATTCTAAAAAATGCATATTTTTGGCATGCCAATTCAACCGTTTGGTTAAAAATTAATCTATTTTGTTGAAAATTCGTCTCTTTTGATTGAAAGTTCAACTATCTGGTTGTAAGTGCAAGTGTTTAGTTACATTTTTTAAAAATTATTTGGTTGAATTTTATCTTTCTTGGTTGAAAGCGAAGAAATTGAAATTTCAAGTTTTCGGGCAGACAATTCAGCTGTCTTCTAAAAACGTTGTCTTTTTGGCTTGGAAATTCAATTAATTTGTTCAACAGTCTTCTTTTTGGCCAAAAATAACTGATTTGTTGAAAATTCGTCTTTATGGATTGAAAATTCATCTTTTATGGTGGAAAAGACAACTTTTTTGGTTGAAAATTCGTTTTCTTGGTTGAAAATTAATTTTCTTTTGAAAATTCATCTATTTGATTGAAGTTGACCAATTAAACAATTGGTTTAAAATTTATCTCTGTAGGTTGAAAATTCAACTATTTTGTTCAAAATTCCTCTTCTTTGATTGAAAGATCAACTATTTGGTTGTAAATGACACTGTCTGGTTGAAAATTCATCTTTCTTTGTTGAAAATGATCTTTTTTATTGGAAATTCAACTTTTTACGTTAATATTTCAACTTTCCTTTTAAAAAATTTTCTTTTTGTGTTAAAAATTCAACTATTAGGCTAAAACTTTAATTATTTTGTTAAAAATTCTCCTCTTTGGCTTGAAAAGTCTCAAGTATTTGGTTAGAAATTCAACTATTTTGTTGAATTTTTTTTTGAAATTTAACTATTTAATTTATAATTTAACTATACAAAGAACCAAACTCTAGAGAAAGACAGAAGGATCAATTTGATTTTCTTGATTATATCCTTTCTAAATATTGATTTTTTCTATGCTTCTTTTTAAGCCTTCTTGTGCAATTATGTTACACAATTTGATTCTTTTAAGTTTGGTTCAAAAAAAATTAATTTACAAAAATGAAAATTAATCTTTCGGGCTTAACCCTTCGAGTACACACCTATTTTTTCGAATATCTCGTACTCTCTGGGTCAATCTGACCCTGTTCACTTTTTGATCGTCTATAACTTCACAACTACTGAACCTTTTTACTTACCAAAATTTAGAGGTATAATTTCAAGTATGTTAAAGTAATTTATAAGTATTATAAGTTTCTTTAAAGTCTTTAACCTACTTAAAAAAATTCACGAAAAAAAAAATTTTTTTGTTTAAAAATTGAATTTTACGAAAAAAATGGTAACTTTTTTAATTGTTAACATTTTAAGCTAAAAATGTATATGGAAACTTTTTCTCGATAAAAAATTGTTTGTGGGTCAAATTGACCCAGTGTGTACTCAAAAGGTTAAAAGTTGACTGTAAAAGGGTTTAGTGACGAAACCTTTCGATTCATAATGAATTCAATATTATGTCTATATTAATTTTATTTAAAAGAATTTATTCCCCAATTTTCATGAAAAATCGCCCTATTTCCCCTATTTCGAGGGCATTTTGGGCTGTGAAGTCTGAATCATTAAAAAAATTAAATTTTCATTTTAAAAACTATACAGTCTTAAATATAAAGCCCTAATTGTTGTGTAATTTAAAATTTAAATGTTAAAATTAATTTTCCTGAATGACCGTTGTTAACACATCGTTTAAAATTTACAGTTTATTTTAATTGTGCAAAGAATCATCCAGTGTCTGATACGGCTTTTTTTCATTATCTTTAAAAATTTGATGCTACTTTTTGTGGACTTTTTTCGAAATTCCATGCGACTTTCTTTGTATTTTTTTGCGACTAATGCGACTTTTTTTAGCCTTCCGGTCGATCCGAGCTCTGGCTTGGTAACTGGACATGTTAAGGATTAAGTCTATTCTGGAAGTTGCCGCCTAAAATATTGAAATTAAATCGAGAGCGACGGGTTGCAGCCGCGAGTCCGTAAATCTCGGTCTCTTCGCCGCGGGCCGGCGGAGAAAGTGAATAATTAGAGACCGCCTTAAAGACGCTTGCCCGTGCGGCAAATCGTGCGTGATAGCAATTAATGCTCGAGTGCCTAGTCCTTAATTAGGTGGTCTCCGTCAAATCTGTACGTACTGCGCGCACACTGGCGAAATTGTTGTCCTTTTTTCTAGCACTTTTTCATGGCGGAAAATAAAAATCCCAGGAAATTAATGACTGCGGTCGCAAACTGCGACATCGTAGTCGAGTGTGAAAGTAAACGTGCTATTATAAAGTTAAATTAACTCCTCTCTCCTCGCAATTATTTCTCCGCTGTTTAAAAAAAATGTGAATTTCAATGAACCGCACTTATGGAAGGAAAGTTTCTTTTCTGCGATACCCAAAGCAGTTAAAAAATAATCACCTCTAATAAACAGATAGATTACAGAACAGAATCCATCGGAGTTTCAATTTAATTTCATCATAAATATCAGCAGTTACTAACAAAAATAATTAGCATCATAAGGGTATCTACCTAACTGGGAAATAATAAGGAATTTTGTTATGCGGGAAGAAACCGAGAATAGGGAATTTTACAAGAGAATTACAATTCTGACTTGGAGCAGTGAATTTTCTAAAAGAATTATATGTACAATTCCACATTTAAAGCAGGGAAAGCTAAGCGGTGCTAAGTCCGCTTTTTGAATAAATCAAGTTTTCTTCGAAAATCGTACTTTCTCGCTTTTTTACATCCATCTTATTGAAAAAGTTAAGGTTTTGAAATATTTTACCCTAAAACTTAGTATTTAAATGTATTCAAATATTTTAAAAATTCAAAGAATTGAAACTAAATGTATTAATGATAATAAAATATGAAAAGAATGATCATTTTCACTTTCGGAAAAGGAAATTCTAGTAAATAATTCTAATTTTGAGTTTGGGACAGGGAAGTTCGTAAAGAATTATAATTTTTACTTTTTAGGACAATAGAATTTTAATTCTTATCTATAAGAAGGGAATTAAAAACAATCCCTGTTCCAAGTCAGAATTGGAAACTTTTCTCCTTCAAATTTTGAAAAAAGGGAGTTACTATGTTTCTGAATTTCAATAGAAAATTTTGTAAAAAGATATGTCTTCTGAGTTTGAAGGGGGAATAAATAAATGAATATTAAAAAACCCTGTAAAGAATTATAATTTTTACTTTGGAACAGGGAATTTCGTAAAGAATTATAAATTTATCTTTGAACGGGTAATTTTGGACATGGAACGGGAATTTTTTGAAAAGAATTTTAATTTTGACTTATAAAAAGGGAATTTACAAAAACAATCCCTGGAGGGCGATTATGTAACTTTTTCACATCCACTTCTACTTTTTCGAAATTCACGTCGGTTGTCTTTTTTTTACATTTTAATTGTCAAAAAAATTTATAAAAAAAATAAGGTGAATTTCGCAAAAGTGGAAGTAATTTTGAAAATTCCTTGTTCCAAATCAGAATTTATTTGAATTTAAAAATTTTTTTTCTTTGCATATAAAAATTTGCCAGAATTTGAAACTTCCATTTTCCAAATTTTAAAAAAATGGAGTTACTGTATTTCTGAATTATAGTAGAAAATATTGTAAATAAATATAATTCTGATCTGGTCAGGAAATTTCAGTAAAGAATCATAATTTAGATTTTAGAATAGAGAATTTTCGTAAAGAATCGTTATTTGACTTGGAACAGTAAATTTTTGACATGAAATGGGAATTTTGGAAAATAATTTTTATTCTGATTTAGAAATAGGAAATTTAAAAAAAAGTTAAATTCAGAATTATATCATTCTTTTACAGAATTCTCTGTTCCAATTGAGAATGGTAATTCTTATGACCAAGAATTATCTGACGTTCCAGCTCAGAATTATAATTCTTTTCCAAAATTCCCTGTTCTAAATCAGAAATCTTTTCAAATGTTCAGAAACATCCTGAAATCTGTAAAAATTGTTTGAAATAATTTAAATCTTTTGGAATCTTTTTAATTGACCCGGGAAAATTACCAATTGACCTGGAGGAAACCGGGAATGTAAAATCATCAATTGGTGAGTGGACATTGGACATAGATTATCAGTTGATGATTCTATCAAAAAATATTGAGATTTTTTATTTAAAAAGAAGTCTATTTGGTTGATAATGCAGTGAGAAAGTAGTAACCAGGAAGTTTATTACAATAGGTTAACAGTAGTTGAAGATTGTGCGTATACAGGTTGTATTGGCAGGCGAGTTCGCACGTTTTGGTTCATGTAGAGGCCAGAAGGCGACTTGCGTCGAAGAGAAAACGTATTCGGTAATAAAGCACCGTCTATTTTCTCTCTTTACGATATAGCCCTCAGGCATCGAAATCGAAAGGTAGGGATCTCACGGATCGTGAGATCCAATATACCAGCGGTGGCTCTTTGCTCATCTTCCAAGAGGAGCCACGCATCCTTCACTGGAAGTCGAATAAGAGACAAATGCCCAGAAATACCTTTTTTTATCTAAAACTCCTTTAACCTTCAAGCAATGCACTTTTTTCGTCCTCACGGTTTCGATAGTCATCCTTTCGTCATGAAAACGGAATTCTTACTATAAGTTTGGGAATACCCAATAATGGCTCTACCCATTATCCAGTATTGATAAGCTAAATTGTATACATTTCCAAGCCGATCAGAGCATGGTTCCTATTTCTAAAAATTTTTTCTCGTTCACCAGATTACACAATTTTCCAAATGTATCCCTTATTTCCCCTCTCTTTAGTTACATAAAACAAAATGACACATTGTTTCTGTTTTCGGTGAAAACAAAAACTCCACAAGTAAAATCATAAATTCGACCGATTTCGACAAAATAAAATATGCACTGATAGTAATAGTAAAAAGCCAAATGTTATGATTTGTCTCTTAAAAAAATGAATTCTCAAAAGGTCAACCTTTCTGCTGACTCGTGCTTGAGAAAACAAACACATTTTCCTTTTCGTACAATCTTCTCAATGTAACCCTTCTCGCAATTAAACTATACAAAATTAGACTTCCTAAATATCCAGTTTTAAATTTCAAACAACTGTTGTTTTGTCGAAATTAAGTATTTTTTCAGCAGTATTCTTAAGATTTCGAAGATTGTGAAATTAGAAAATTTGTATGTTTTTTGAGTTTTTGTTTACCAGCTATTTCAGAAAAGGGTGAGTCTTATGCAATTTTAAAAGTAGGAAAGAAGTGTTTGTTTCGCCTTCGAAAATTGTAAGGATTTGCAGATACTCTTTAGCAGCAGAAATTTATGCTGCTAATTTTCAATAAAAATAAGTTTCTGCTCAGTAAATAAAGAATGCAATTTTCTGCAATAATTTTTTAATCTTGGTAAAATTTTTAGTACACACGAGCGCAAGCAACTTTTGTTTTTGCGAAGTTTCAAAAGTGAAAATTTTCATAATTTTCAAATACTTTTCCGAGTAGATCACCATATCTTACAGGATTTTTTGTGAGAAACACGAATCTGGAACTTTTAAATTGATATCTCAAATATTTGTTGAGATATCAATATTTTTATATTAAAATTATTTCCAAGACCCCTCGTTTTTATATATCTTCTGGTGGAGAGTGACGAGTTTTTCTTGTAAAAAATCACCTATCAAAATCAATATTAAGATATTGTGTAAATTTCAACATCAATCTAAAACAAACCCAATGTTAATTTCTGCGAATTTTAAAAAAGAACTCTAAGCGTCATTTGGAAAAAAAATGGTTAAGGTTGAAATTCTCCATTTAACAAAATATGTTATTTGGGTTTTTGGTGTTTTATCTTCAGTATTATGTAAAAGCTTCAATTTGTATCCAGTCCTAATGAACAAAAGCTGATTTAAATAAATTAAATAAACAGTTTAAACCTAAATAATTATTTTCTAAACTAAGCTTAGATTATTCCTTTTAAATTCGCAACCAATTAACATAGGGTCTGTTTTCGTCGATTTTATAAATAATTAAAAAAATTGCTCAATTTTGAACTGGGCTTCGTAGTGAACATCCTGAATCTTAAATATTCAATCTAAAATATTTCCAATTCTTAACGGACTTAAATCTTCCAATACCTTTTCTACTATTTGCTCTTCCAATCTTCACCCAATGTTTTTTCTTGTTTTGATTCTCTTTTCAAATTGAAAACCATCTAATCTTGACACTTGAAAATTGAAAGCATTTGCACTTGAACGTTTGCAATTTGACTCGCTTTCAATTCCGCTGGCAGAATGGTGTTAAAATGAGTCTGCTGCATCCAGAAGTACTTCGATTTCGATTTGCTTTCATAGGTGCAATTAGATTGATTTGCGGGTATGTAGGAGTGAAGATAGCCATGGGTGTGTGTGTGTGTGTGTGTGCATTCGTGCAACATGTGAACACGAGGTTGGCCATTCTGAGTCATCAGGCGCAGTTACGGCCTGGAAATAAATCGCCTACGAGTCGATACAAAGGCATTATAAAAATAGGGGAAACAATGAAAAAAGCCTGAAAGTCGTAAAGCTGTAAGTGGCACTGCGGAGACGCCAGCAAAATCGAAATGTGCCTGGCCTTAAAGTTCGATCGAAAGCTTCCTGCCACGTGTATTTTACTACTGGTTCTTGGACAATAAAATTAGGCAGAAGCCATTGTCAGATCCCTTCGAGTTAGATTTGATGAAGAGATTATTTTAACAAGTTAGGGGCCGTGCATAAATGACGTAATGTTCTTTTTGTAGAAATTTTGAACCACGTACTCCCCATTGTTAGGGTCCGTAAGTTTTGACCGTCCCTTCCCCCTCTCTTTCTTATGTAATTGTTTCCGACTAAATTTGTTTCGTAAATTTATTTAGTGGTCATATAAAAATAACGAAAGACGATTTGGGGACCAGGGGTTGCTAAAATCTTACTGTTTCTTGTGAGTTAACAAAGTAGTTCAACTTTCAACCAAGTACTTGAATTTTCAACCATAAAGATGAATTCTCAACAAAAAATGTAATAGTTGATATTTTACCCAAGAAAAGATTTTCATTTTAAATAAAAAACCAAGAAAGATTTTTCCGTCCACAATGACAAAAAATTAATTGAAAATGTTGAATTTTCAAGCCGAAAAGACGAGCTTCCTACAAAATAGTTAAATTTTCAACCAAATAATTGAATTTCCCACTGAAAAGATGAATTTCCAACAAAAGATTAATTTTTTACTAAAAAATAGGCATTTTTCACTAATATCCTACATTTTCAAACAAATAGTTGAATTTTCAACCAGAAGTATTAATTTTGTACTAAAAAGGACGAATTTTCAACAACCTCAAAAAATGAAGAAGTTCTTTGAAAACAAAAGGCCGAATCCCAGT
>CAKNYM010051926.1:50954-126379 GCA_932195095.1 Andricus curvator | reverse complement strand
ACAACGAATAATCACTTAACTTGGACATGATTTCGGCTCGCAAAACAAATTTCGCGCATAAAGGTGATAGTTGGGTGTACAATCTAAACATGAATAATACAAACAATAAAGTAGCCTCGGAATGGACTGAAACTTGGATTGACGAAATGCATACACACGGTAAACGTAAAAGTCGAGTTTCAGGCGATGAATGGAGACTGGGTGTCTGGAATGCTAGAGGAGTGAACGACCTTAAAGTAAGAGAACTACGAGAAACTATGCATGCAAGGAAACTAGATATTTTATGTGTACCTGAGACGAAGAAAAAGGGTTGCGAAAGTAGAAACATAGAAAATGGGGTGTTGAAAGGCGGTTTTGAAATATGGTCAGGAGTAGGTAGTGAATCAAATCGTAGTCAAGGGGTCGGTTTAATTATGAATGAAAAAGCAAGACAGCATCTCAAAGATCATGATTTTGTATCTCCCAGATTGTTGTGGGCTAGAATGAAGGTAGGAATCAGAAGGTTATTTATCATAGCGTGCTACGCCCCAGTTGACAGTGAGCCGCGAGAAGTCAAAGACGCTTTCTGGGACACTTTAAATGACACAATAAGTACTTGCGATCAAGGTGAAAGAATAATTCTGCTAGGAGATATGAACGGATGGGTCGGCGTTCAACGTCAGGATACAGATACAGAAAGGGTGCTAGGTAAATTTGGGGATGCAACAAAAAAAAACTATAACGGGGAAAAATTAGTTAGCTTATGCTTAGAAAAGGGCCTATTTATTACAAATACTTGGTTTAGACACAAAATGATCCATATGTACACCTGGCGTAAAGGAAATAGCCACAGTATAATTGACTTTGTTATTGCGGATGAAAGACTAAGAGAACTAGTGAAAGATACAAGAGTCATGAGGGGTTCCGAATGCAATACCGATCATTACCTCTTAGTCTCCAAAATAAATTTAGGGCGGGGATGGAGAAGAAAGAAAACAACAAAAACAAAACAAACGCGAATAAAGATTGAAAATTTACAAAAACCGGAAGTGCGAATAGACTTTCAAAATAGGTTAAACGAACGTATAGATGAGACAATTTGGAAGGGATTAATAAACAGTAAAGATTTAGAGGGCATGTGGACTTTGCTACGGGATGTCATCGTTGAAACTGCGACCGAAGTATGTGGTACGGCGGTTGTTGGAAGAAAATCTGGTGATGCATGGTGGAATGATGAAATTGAGTCAGCCCAAAAAGAAAAGAGGGAAGCGCACGAAAGAACGTTGCAAATTACAGGTCTTAGCGATGAGGAGAGAAATAGACTTAAAAATGATTACAGACACAAAAAGAGAAAAGTTAAACGACTAGTCAAAGAGAGTAAAGAGAAAATGAGAACAGAAGAAGAGAGGAAAATACAAAACAGCTTTGAAGGAATGATGAAACTATTATATAAACAGTTGAAAGAAAGTAAAAATACAGAGTTTGCGAGCATGAGAAACAGCAAAGGTGAAATGCTATATGATATAGACGGGATAGTAGACGCTTTAAAAGACTCTTTTAAAGAACTATTAGGAGGTAAAGATATAGGACAACAAAACTGCGACATAGAACATAATGCATTAGAAAACCCAATTGAAAAAGTATGTGTCACTGAGGTCAAAAACATAATGAAGAACTTGAAAAACGGTAAGGCTGCTGGTGTAGATAGTATCAGCGCTGAAATGCTTAAATACGGTGGCGAGTACATACCTCACAGGTTGTGCGAATTGATAAATTTATGTATCGAGACGGGAGAAGTCCCGGACGATTGGAGAAAAGCGATTATCGTACCAATATACAAAAGAAAGGGAGACAAAAGCAACTGCAGCAATTACAGAGGTATCAGTCTACTAAGTACCGTAAGTAAAATATACTCAAAAATACTTATTCGTAGGGTAATGGAAATTACAGAAGAAAAGATATGGGAAGTCCAAAGTGGATTTATGCCAGGAAGATCATGTACAGATCAGATATTTAGCCTAAGACAGATCACAGAAAAAAGCTTGAGAGTAGGAAAGAAAGTTTTCTGTGCATTTATTGACCTAGAAAAAGCATTTGACACGGTAAATAGAAGTAAACTTTGGGAAGTTCTTAAAGAGTACGGAGTAAATGGAGGGCTCCTGCAAGCAATAAAAACAATATATACAGGTAGTAAAGCGAGCGTAAGGGTAAACGGGAAACTGAGTGACTGGTTCGATATTATGCAAGGCGTGAAACAAGGATGCGTTATGTCCTCGTGGCTATTTATCATATTCATGGATAAGTGTCTAAGAACTGCACTCTTCGACGAAGAAGGTGTAGATCTCCAAACAGTCAAGGTACGTGGGTTAGCTTTCGCAGATGACAAGATTGTTATGGCAGAATCAGTCGAGGATTTGCAAAGAATGTTGAATAAACTTAATACAAGCATGAAGGACATGGGACTCAAAATTAACGTAAATAAAACAAAAATCATGGTGTTTGAGGGAAAAAGCGAGAAAACAATATGCAACATTATCATAAATGATGAGAGATTAGAACAAGTTGACCAGTACGTGTGTCTAGGTAGTCTATTCACTAGCGATGGAAAAATAGATGGGGAGTTAGATAGGCGCATAAATAAGGGTAGACAGGTTATCGGTAGAGTAGGATCCATCCTCACAAATAAAAACATATCAAAAAAAGCTAAAATGGCCATACATAATTCTATATTCGTACCGACTGTACTATACGGTAGCGAGACATGGACCTGTCAAGAAAAGGACAGGAGTAAAATTAACGCGATCGGCATGAAACCTCTGCGCATAATATGCGGGAAAACACTGATGGACAAAGTCCGAAACGAGACTATCCTCAAAGAATGTGGTACAGGAGAGACACTAGTTGACATATGTGAAAGAAATCAGTTAAAATGGTTCGGACATCTTGAAAGAATGAAAGGTGAACGACTGACCAAACAAGTGTATAAAGGTAAAGTAAATGGTAGAATGCCCAGAGGTAGACCACCGAAAGAATGGTTAGAATCTGTAAATGAGACATTGATCCGTAGAGACATAAGAAGCCATAGAAACACAAGAGCTTGCATGAAAAAATGCATGGACGTGAAGGAAGCTAGAGTAGTATGCCAGGACAGAAAAGTGTGGCGACAAATAGTTTGTAAACAGAGTGACAGTAGAATGAATGGCGCCTGAAACAAAGACCTTGGATACTAATGGGCCCAAGTGGAGAACCATACATAACAATTTTGTGAGGCTCTTCACTTGGGGTGATCGCTAGAGAGATTGATCAGCAACCTGGGTCGGAGCAGTGTTGCGGAATAAACGTGTCATTTAAATAAATAACACGAGAATTCCAGATCAATCTGAAATATTTATACCTAACACCCATATACCTATCTACCTTATACCTATATACCTACATGTCTACATACCTTACAACCTTACACCTATATACCTATTCAACCTATACAATACTATTCCCCAACCGAGCAAGTCACGCCTACCCCGAAAGGGAAATGGCTTAATGGTATAATAATAATAATACAAACATTTTAAACCAAATAGATGAATTTGCAATCTAGAAGATAAATTTTATACCAAAAAAGATGAATTTTCAGCCATTTATATGAGACTTCAAACATATAAATGAATTTTTAAACAAATAGTTGAAATTTCAAACAACAAGAATAATTTTTCTTCAAAATAGCTGCATTTTTAACCACGAAGATTAACTTCTACCGTAAAGGATGAATTTTCAGCAAAATACACAGTTTTTTAACGAAATAGTTGATTTTTCTATCAAGAGATCACAAAAACGTTTAACCAAATAGTAAAATTTTTAAACTAAAAAAAAAACAATTTTTAACCAAAAATGGAATAGTGAAATTTTCATTAAAAAAAAAAGAAATTCAGTTCAAAAAAATGTGTTTCCTTCAAAACACCAAATTTTTCTACCAAATTTTTTAATCTTTAAGCCAAAAAGACGAATTTTCTATAAAACAGTTGAATTTTCAAAGTTATCGAAAAATGCAATAACTGATATTTCAATCAAAAATATATTAATTTAAATTTAAAACCAGTTGAATTAAACCACAAAGACGAATTTTCTACAAAACAATTGAATTTTCTACCACATTGTTAACATTTTAAGCCAAAAAGACGAATTTTCTACAAAACAGTTGAATTTTCAACCCGAAAATTTGAAGTTTCAACAAAAAAGGTAACGAAAAATTTGATAACGAAAAATGTAATGTAGTTGATATTTCAATCAAAAAGGATTTAAATTTTAATTTAATACCAGTCGAATTCAACGAAAAAAGACGAGTTCTCAACATAATAGTTTAGTGCTCAATAAAAACACATTAATTTTCAACCGAATATTTAGTTAAATTTGAAACCAAGAGAGTTAATTTTCTACTAAAAAGACGAGTTTTTAACAAAATACATGTATTTTCAATCATATAGTTGATTTTTCAAAAAAAAAAAAAAGATAAATTTTCAACCAAAAAGGATGAGTTTTAACAAAATTGTTAAATTTTTAAAAAAATATTATATTCTGAACCAAATAATACATGTTGTACAAAAAAAAGATTAATTCTCAATCAAAAATATAATAGTAAACTTTTCATTCGAAAAGGAATAGGAGCAAGACTGTAAAGTCTGCTATAAATAAATAAGAAAATCTGATAATTTGTAGACTAAAGAATAATAGTTTAAATAAACATCGAAGTTCATTTTCAATACTTTTACAATATCAGCTTAGAAAACTAGAAATTTTGCTTAGAAAATAAAGTTAATTTTCCATGGAAAACTTTTTGATTTCGGACTAGACAAAGTGTGTCGGACTACGCAAGATTTTAGGCCCTGAAGAAATTATAATATTGTACGTTTGTAAAACTAAATACTTATTGTTATTAATACGTTTTATTTTCTAAAGCTAATTTCATTAAGGTTCCACATTTATTTAATTAACAGAATGTATATTTTATATGTATGTTCGTTCCCTAAAGTTATAAAATCTTAGTATGATGCTGATATTGTTAGATAAATTACAAGTGGCAGACTTGAAAATATCGTACGTAAGAAGAAGAATCAAAATCATTGACCCGCCCCTCAAGACCTCAAATCATTCATCAACAGTCCCTCAAAAACAAGCAGAAATAGTGTTTTGTCTGATAACATTTATTCAGTTGACGCGACTAGGTCCTTAAGATGAAAACATGGAATGAAAAGATTGCGAAGATTTTTAGAAGTGACTAATGGGCTCCTAGGATGCGGTTGACGACTTTATCCTAGAAAATCAGAGTTGCAGAACATTTTAAGATAACCCCGTGGCGTTCATCCTTGAAGTGGCCTAACGAGTTAATTAAAGAGATTTAACTTGGTTGTTTCTCTTTAACGAACTCGGCGCGTGTGCCCAGTTGCCCACGATAAAGAGGCTTTGCGCGTCGGAAGCGCCTTAACTACTTCATTCTTTCAGCTAAGCCAGGTTTGTTTTCTAGGTCACTTTGTCTCCGCAGAATTGAATGGGTCAGGCCCATGCTAGTTAGTTGTTATTCGTAATGTCGATAATAACGGTTCAATTAAATCGGCCAATTCTAGTCTTATGGCACGCTGATTCGCTCGCTTAATTAACCAATTATGCCGGCTCGCCTTCGAAACCGCCGCGCCGCGCCGGGAACGGACGGCTAGTTTTACTGACCCAGAACCACGCGACGATGCGAATGCTTTAGCGAAACGCGAAACTCGAAATTAGCCGGCGGGCACGGAAAGAGGATCCGCGAGGTCAAATGTGGGAATCGCTTTTTAACATCTTTAATTTATTCGGTTTCACTCGCTGACGAATTAGTAAAAAGTGAAAAGGAATAATTCGTAGAGTTATAATTTATTGCGTTAAATTTGTCTAAATTCAGAGTGAAACTTAAAAACGTGGATGAAGGTCAAGCAAGGTGACCCAATAACTAGTTTTGACTATTTTCAACTTTTGATCAATCATATTTATATTAAATCAGGGTCGTCTCTACCTGTCTGGAAAATTGTAAAAAAATGACCGGAAATTTTATTCACCGCGGAAAAATCGGGAATATGATTTAGGGACCCGGATTTTTTTCTCGAATGCCTTAATATGCATCATGAAAGTGGTTTCATATATTTTATTACTCTAATTCTGAGTTTGAACAGGGAATTTGTAAAAATTATTTCCAAAAGAATTACAATTCTGATTTGGAACAGTGAATTTAAAAAAAATATAATTCTGACATGGGACAGGAAATAAGTAAAAGAAATATACAAAAACTTCACTAAATAATTGCAATTATCCTGACTTAAAACAGGGAATTTTCGAAAATATTTATAATTCTAAGTTTCGATATAGAACGTCAGTAAAGAAATATAATTTTGACTTTGGGACAGGCAATTTCCGCACCGAATTAGGCTTTTGACTGATGGATAGAACTTTGAATTTCCTTAAAGATTTGTAACTATAATTTGACTTGGAACAGGGAATTTTTTTACATGAAACGGTAAATCCGGAAAATATTATTTCTCATTGAAAAGAAGAGAATTAAAAAAAAACCCTTGTGCAAGTCAGAATTCGACAGAATTTGCAACTTCCCTCTTCCAAATGTTGGAATAAGGGAGTTACTATATTTCTGAATTCTAATATGACATTTTAAAAATAAATACAATTCTGATTTGGAACGGGATATTTTGGCAAATGATTTTAGTTCTGATTTATAACAAGGGAATTTACAAAAACTATACAATTATTCAATTATTTGCAACGGTTTTATTCAACTTCAGATACAAAATATCTGGAATTTACTGTGTAGAAATGCACGTTTGAATCTTAAAGCTAACATTTGCAAATTAATGTTGTGCACTATTAGGTAATATTAATTTAAGAATATATTCTGACTATATTTATACATATTGTACACGTGTATCCTTAATGTAAGTAATTACAATCCGCATTGTTTATAACCACACGCTGGTGAGTCAACAAAATTTTACAATGGGATGTTGGCGATTGTATTTAGGCGCAGGGTTTATTCTTTGAGAGAAAGCGTCGTTGAAATCGCGTAATTATTTCGATGCGAGACTGCACTCGCAATCATATGTGCGTGGGCCTTGTCGAAGACTCAATTCAATTGTAAACTCAGATTTTTTGTAATTAAACAATCGAGGAACAGGGGAAAGGAACAGTTTAGAAGAATATACCGCTTTGAGTTTCATTTTAGAATCAGTATCAATAATTACTCTCTCCTATAATGAGGAAAGTTGCTCACAAATAAAAATTAAATATATGAAATCTTTTAACGATGCCTTTTTTATTTGCAGAAGAGAAACTTTCTTAGTTTTTATCAGATTTTTATGGGAGTTGTATTTTATTATCTTGAGACTTAAAATTTAGTTCATTATTCTAGAATAAATGCAATCAGATCAAAGAAGTGATAAGCAAATATTTCTCTAGTTCGAGCAAGTTAGCAAATCAAGGCAATCGATCAATTAGCGGTTCAACTTGTTTTGACCGATTGTCTAATTAAAGAATTTTTCAAACACATTGCTCATGTTTCACGCAGAGGAAAGGAATCAAGTTTATTCGTGGCTTGATAAAAATTCATTACAAATTTAGTATACAATTCAGTAGAATAAGGTGCACCAGTGCACCTGTAACTATTAGCTAAGAGTTTTTTGTCACTGATTGAAAGAAAGTAAGAACAGGAATATAATTTATCTCGGAATTTATGAAATTATTGTGTGCAGTTACCATAAGCAAGGGTTACACAATACTGTCTTGGTATGTAATTGGAGAATGTCTTATTTTTTCTTCTAATTTTTTTGAAAGAAAGTGTGAAGAAAATTTATCTTATCAACTATTATCTTTTCTGTTTCAGGTGAGTATCAAAGGTTGTTTATTATTAAATCGAATAATAATTCAGCATCAACGGCTACATTGGGCTCAGTGGGTAACGTACATAATTTCGTTGATAAGTGTAGGACCTATTTATAATAATTTACTTAGAACCAATTTTGCTTGAATCCAGAAATATTCGCAGTCTTCACAGTTTCTCATCTATTCACGCTTTTTCACCTATTTTAAAATTTGCCACTTAATCCACTTGTTTTGGAAATTTGTCACCTTTTTCGATTGACATTATAAAATTTTACTTACTATTTTAATTTCCAAATCCTTGTGAGACCGTATACATTTTAATTTTGTTCGCGGTTCATGCTAGTCTCGCAGAATCAGTGTCGAGGAATTATGTTTTTTTTTTTAAAGAAAAGGGGACGACACGAATTTGATCAATTTAATGCATTTCTTGGACAGTGTTATGAATATTTAAGTTTTATAAAGCATATGATGCAGAATGCAGATTATCAAAAAGAGTTGTCAATCTTTAAAGTGTGATGTTTAAACTAACACAGGAATTATTTGCACCATATGCAACCTGCATCAGTTTAAAAAATAAAACGATATTTTAAACAAAATTTTCGAAAACTTGTTGATATTAATCTACGTCATTTGCTTTAAGAGTAAAAATACGTATCGTTTCATTTCCTTTGAAATGATTCGGTGGGAATTTCTTGTATTTGTTAAATAATAATATATAGTGTGACGTGTTCCAGAAATAAAAATATGTTAATAAGCATTGATTTACATGTTTATTTAACTTATAAAACTTTTTCTCCTTTTTTAAGGAGAATATGTAATGTGTTGACTGTATTTGCTGAAGATAGTGCTAAAAAATGTTGAAGGATAACAATTTTGAGTATTTATTTTTACTGTGTGCTTATTCGAAGTAGCTTCTTCCGTATGCTGAGATTGCGTCCTGTCGTTCGTATTTTCTTGGACGTCGCGAACCGAGGAACGTGGTGCACATGCGAACATTCACGTAAGGTCGCTCGCACGGCCGGCCTTATCAATAATGTAAAGGCGCCGGTCGTTTTCCTACGTCCACATCTCGTCAATCGCTCGCATTTCGATGGATACATCTCCCGAGGAACGTAAATATCCGCCAATCCGAGGGACATTTGAATTCATTTGCGAGAACTTCCCACGGGGAATGGCCTTGTCACTCCCCCCCCCCTCTCTCTCTCTCTCGCTGATTCCGTCTTTCTTTCTCCGGAACTTGGCTTTTTTGAATACGTCGAAAGCCTACAATGTTGCTTGAAGCAATGATAAATTTCACCGCTGATTCAAAGAAACTTGATTTTTCGAGTCCCTCTGTGTGCAGGAAGCGCTTCAAGTGTAAAGCTCAAACGTATTTCTAACGAGACAGTTCGATAAGGACTGGCTGCTACTGCTATTTTTGTATTCAAGTCTCTTCTCTTAACAGAAAGCCTACCAAATAAATTCGTCGGGATACCTGATTCAGGGCTGCGACTGTCCTGGAAAAACGGAAAATAATCGGGAATTTTTGGAGACTGGGAAAGAAGCGGGAAATGCTAGTGAATTTGTATTATGACCTTGAATTTTTGTAATTCTTTTGTTTTAGTAGGAAAATGTATATAATCACTAAATGAAGGGTGGCAGTACAGAACTAGATAACCAGCAAAATGGGCATTTAAAGAAAACATTCTGTAAATTCGAAGTCACCATTTAAAGATAAAACAAACGTCTGCTCCCGATCTGAAGTGGTGTTGAATTAAGGACAAAAAAGTTTGATTAAAAAAAGTTATCCAGGTTCGAGGAAATGGATGTGGACATTGACAATCTGAAAGTAACACTAACCTAAAATTCGAGCAGGCTCGGTTGCGGATTGCAATAAAAAATATTTTCGATATAAATGTTAGTTATCTAGTTTTGCAGTGCCCCCCTTCAAAGGACACTTGATACACTTTTATGATATGTGAGATCGTACGAGTTCGTTTTTAAATTCTTTAAAATAACTAAAATTCCGATTATTGTAATTTTTGCAGTTGTAACCACCAGTTGTAAGCCTTAGTGTAAAAATATTTAATTTGATCGTCTCGTCTTTAAAAATTTTGTATTTTGAGACTCAATTTTTAGTTGTTTCACTAGGAACGTTAAAAACTAAAATGTTGAAAATGTACAATTTTGAATGCTTTTTTCAAACCCGCTTGTAAAGACAAATTCTTAAAGTTGTTAGATCTTAAATTTGTTTTGTATTTAATTCAGTGAAATTGTTCTGGATTATAGAGCATAAAATTGAACTAAGACCTCATCATCTGCATCGAATAATTCAGTCTGAACTTCAGATAAATTTTACCTAAAAACAGATCAGATTTCTTTAAATCTAGAAAAAAAAATTGAATCTAATTCCAATTATTTTTTAATTAATACATTAAATAGGCATTCTCTTTTTTTTCTTGACTCACAATGTGAGTCACGTGTGACTCAAATTGTGGTCAATTATTTTTAAGTTAACTTTACCCTCATTTTCGACAAAGGTTTCGCTTGAGAGCTTTTAAAATTGAATACGTTTAGGTTAAAATGTATACAAGATTCTTTATTTTCAAATTTCATTCGCTCAATCTTGTATACAATTTCATATTGAAAGTCTTAATAGTTGAAGTTTTATGTGCTACTTTTCAATATGTCGAATTTTGATTCCTTATATGTAAAATTGTTCAGTTTTTGAATGTTTTAATTTTGAATAAACTCTCTTTAAAAAAATTTCATTTGAAATTTTTCTGTTTGTGGCCTTCGAAAAAAGATTATTCAATTTTCATGCCTTCTACTTTGAAATTGTACAATTTGAAATATTTTTAATATGGAGATTGTATAATTTGATACATTATTAAACGATTCATTTTAAAATTGTTCAGTTGTGAATCTTTAATTTTCAATTTTAAAACTGCAAATTTAGAATTGGCTTGCTCATTTGCAAATTCTTTCTCAGATAGGTACTTTATGTTATAAATTGTGTAGCTTTCAAGGCTTGTTTTTGAAAGTTTAAATGAATGGAAATTTTGTTCTCAGTGCTGACTGAGTGGCCACCCTGATTGATTATACTGAAGGTATAATTTCAAAACATTTCACTTTAATTCGTGATGTGAAGTTAATAATGGAAGTGATTTGGGTCGCAAGGCCTTCCGGTTATAGTCTGGGTCATCTTTAGTAGGACATGGGTCAATGATGCGGAATGCAAAATATGGTTTAACACGTTGGTCAAGTGAATTCTACTTGTAATTAGCGATAAAGTAATCGAGGCCCATCGGGTCAAGCCGGCCAGCCTCAAGGGGCGAGAGAAAGTAGTTATGCTTCCAGGTATGAATACCAATACATAATATGGCTAATTCCATTGGTTTCACAGACTCCCACTCCACCGGTACCACACTATTCTTGTACCAAGTGGTCACTCGTCTGTTTCAAGATAAGATAATAATACTATTTTCTTAAAACCATTTGTAACCGACACCATATCTCTAATATTTCAAAAATATTATTGCCGTTCTACATCACTGAGTTAGAAATTACTGTGAAATCTCATTAGTCTTAGGTCAAACAATCCTCTATGATAATAATTTCTACCCTCAATCTCTCTCATTAATTGAATCCTAAATTTTACTTAGGGGGGGGGGGGGTTCAAAAACTACGTCACGCTATTTTGAACCCTTTTCCAAACCAAAACCAGTTTCATCTTCAACCGAATAGTTGAATTTTTGCCAAAAAGACGAATTTTTTAGAAGAAAGATGAATTTTCTATGCAAAAAGACAAATGTTCAACAAATGTTAACAAAGAAGATCAACTTTCAACGAAGTAGTTGAATTTTAAATTTTAAAAATATCAAATCTCAACGAGAAGTATAATATTTGATATTTCAAACATAATCCTCAACCAAAACAGATTATGTTTTAACTAAAAATTTTCATTTTTAACCTTAAAATATCAAATTTCTACCTAAAGAGATGAATTTTCAAACTGAATAGACGAATTTTTATCAAAAAAGATGAATTTCAACAAAGAAAGATTTTTCAGTCAAAAAACTAAAAATTATACGTGACGGAGTTTTTAAACGGCCCCTTAAAGTCTCGAGATACATATTGTGTCATGAAGACCGAATGAAAAATCAAATGCAAATGATTTTAGAAAAATAATCGTCATTCCGTTTAGAACCGGATTTGGTTATAAATTGGTCTGAAAGGGGTTGAGCATCAACGTGCAGTGGACATCATTAAAGCTGATTATAATTGCGGAGATATTAATTCCAAAAGTTCCAAATAAATTGCACTTAAGAGGAGACTAAAGGCTAGATTAGACATCCAATAGTGAAGATTAAACGTCATAATTTTAGATGATAACGATCTCTAGCCTTGACTGTATTTTTCTGACAAGCCAACACTTGACCGTGAACGTAATTAAGAGCGGGCCTTAAATGGAAGATAATAAGCCCCGTCACATAGAGCAAACGTTGCTATTAATCAGAACTACTTTTATGGACGAATTCATTTTCACTTTGAAAGTTCGAAAGTGATGGCCAACATTTTGTTGATAATTAAATACTTAAACATAGCAGACTTCACACTCTTTCCCCTACTTTCCTCTTTACCCCCTTCTTAAAGAATTCTTTTTTTCCTTTGTTTTCAAGAAAAATTCCCTTTTTTCATTTTTTCGCTTAAAGGCGAACTGAATTTATAGATCCCAATAAGAAAGTCCAACTATTTTTAGTTGAAAGTTCTTTTTTTTGTTTGTTAAAAAGTCAAGTATTATATTTTTAGTTTAGAATTCATCTTTTGGTTAACATTTTTATTATATTGTTTGTAAATTTAATTATTTTGTTTAAAATTCAACAATTTTGTAAAGAAGTCATCCTTTTTGGTAGAAAATTCAACTGCTTTGTCGAAAATTCGCGTTTTTGGTTGAAAGTTCAACTGTTTTGATAGAAAATTCAAGTATTTGGTTGAAAGGGAACTTTTCTGTCGAAAATTGTTATCTTCCGGTTGAAAATTCAACTGTTTTGCAGAAAAATCATTTTATTGGCATAAGAATTAAACGATTTGGTTAACATGTTTTTCCTTTCTTAATTGACAAATTTCTCTTGGTTATAAATTTAACTGTTTTGGTGTTTTGTCATTTTGGTATAAAAATTTATGTTTTTGGTGGTAATATTATATCTCTTGGTTAAAAACGTAACTGTTTCACTGAAAATTTGTCTTTTTGGATATGCAGTTCGTCCCTTTGTATTGAAAATTTATCTTTGGTAAAAAAGTCATCTTTTTGGTTGAAAGTTAATTCTTTTTAATTGAAAAGGCTACTATTATATTTTTTGTATAAAACTCATCAATAGAAAATGAATCCTCTTGGTTTAAAATTTAACTTTTTGGTTGAAAATTCGTATTTTTTGTGCAAAATACAACTGTTTTGGTTAAAAAATATTCTGTTTTGGTCGAGTATTGAACTATTTTGTTGAAAATTAATTTTTTTGTTCAAAAATCATATTTTAAAATTAAAAATTAAACTGTTTTGTAGAAAATTCATCTTTTTGCCTTGGAAATTCATCAGCTTTATAGAAAATGTATCTTCTTTGTTAAAAATTAACTTTTTGGTTGAAAATTCTTATTTTGGGTTTAAAATTCAACTGTTTTGTAGAAAATTCGTCTCTTTTTGTCTTGAAACAACAGCTTGGTAGAGAATTCTACTATTTGGTTGAAAATTCAAATGTTTGGTTAAAAATGAACTTCTTTGTTGAAAGTTCATATTCTAAGGTTAAGAATTCAATTTTTTTGCAGGAAAGTTGTCTTTTTTCCTTAAAAATTCAACAATTTTATAAAAATTTTAACTGTTTTGTTAAAAGTTATGTTTTTTGTTGAAAATTCATATTTTGTAGAAAATTCGGCGTTTTGGCTTGAAAATTCAACAGTTTTATAGAAACTTGAATTATTTTGTTAAAAATTATCAGTTTAAAAAAAATTCAACTGCCTATGCAAAATCATATTTTTGGCTTGAAAATTTAACATTTTGGTTGAATTTGCTTTCAGTCTTGACTGATAAACCTTTCTTGGTTGAAAATTCTTCTCATTTGTTAGATAATTCATCTTTTTGGGTTCAAAAGTCAAGTGTTTTCTAAAAAATTGGACTTTTTAGCTTGAAAACTCAACTCTTTTGGTAAAAATTCGTCTTTTTCGGTGGAAAATTGATCTCTTTTGGTATAAAATCCATAGTTTTTGGTTGAAAATTGAACTGTTTTGTTGAAAATGCTATAATATTTCGACTTGAAATTTTAGGAATATTGCACCTACATTAATTTCATTAGAAGAAATTATTGCCCTATTTTTGTGAAAAATCACCCTATTTTCTGTTTTGAGAGAATTTTGGACTGTGAAGTCTGTAAACAGATGTTGGATGATTGTTTCGGGTTTCTGAAGCATCTTTGAATCTTCATGACACGGTGTCATTTGAATAAATCGGAAATCGCCCGAAGATGTCCGAGATCCGTATCTGAGGCACTGGAGTCTCCTGGAACGTATTTGCGGTACGAATTCATCGTAATGGGACAATGAGATTACAGAATCAACGAACCGTGGACTCGTAGTGTGCCGAGCGGATCAGGCTATCAAAAAGCCGGAGGCGATCGAACGTGGATTGTTTCTCTCGCGTTCGATCTTAGCGTTCTATACAGAGAAGGATGCGTGAGAGAAGCGATGAGAGGAGAGGATATCGGGAGGCTGACCGGGAAGGCATAAAGCTCCTTTTCGCCATACACACAAGGTACTTGCAGCAGACCTAGTCATGGCCTAGTGACTTAGATAAAATGCCCCGCATTGTTCTTGCCAATTCATTACTTCGGCAGGCGAGCCACCATCCTATCGCTGATTCTCTCTGTGGAAAGGGTACTTGTGGCTTCTTGGCGGTCAGAGTAAGATAGAGAACGGGAGAATGAGAGAGATGGGAAAAAAGGGAATTCTAAAAGCAGGAATCTATCTCCTGGCAATGATCTCACCGAACTGGCGATACACGAAGACCGCGAGCGAGGAAACTATGTCTCGCAATCAGCGCTGGCTATCGGGACGATGTTCCGATAAATCTGCCTTTTTCTCGAACATTCCGCAGATAAGTGTATCGGTAGCTGAGAATTCTAGATAGCTGCTGGAATTAACGCCGAACGTAATCAAATCCACATGCTCGAAAAATGTTCGCTTTATCTTAGGGGATAGATTAAGGCCGAGAAACGAGAGCCACGCGTTGACTTCCGTCTACCCAAGTTTGGCTCTAGGAATGTCGTTTCGGATATATAGTACGCGAGATGGAATGTTATACCCAGAACTTATCTAACATCCATTCTCCTTTGGAAGTTTTGACAATTTTACGTCTTTGTATCTTGTTAATTAAGCTTGCCTGTTTTAGGTTCAACATTTTTATTTACGGAGAAAAATTGATAGTAACCCGCAATAAAATATTGGAACTGTATGACAGCCATCTAAATATCCTAGATGCTAAAATCAAATGAAATAAAAGAGTTTAAGTCCAGTGGAATTCTTGCAAGGAATCAGATTAGTATTCTATTTAAAGGCTTCTCACTTCTCAGGGTCACCTCTGGACCGGAAATTTTTTGAGATCGCGAAAACCGGGATATGGGAATTTTTCATTTCTTAGTTTTAGTTGTTAAATTTATGATTTATTACTTCAAATTCTAAATTCTTAAGTGCAGTTAAAAGTTTGTACTAGAAAATTTAGATAACCAGGAAAAGTTCTTGACAACCGGAAAATGAAGAGGAGAGTCTTTTTCTTAGTCTACAGTGTCTATACTGAGAAAAAGGTTTGCTTGGCTGAACCAATGTTTAGTTATCCCAACCGAATTTTTTGGTTGCTACAGCAGCAACAAAACAATTTGGTTAAGCCAACCAAAAACTTTGTTTCGCTCGGTAAAAGTTCGTTGGTTGAGCAAATATATTTTGTAGAATTAACCATATTTTTGTGAATGCAATAATATTATTTGGTTGAGGTAACAATATGGTTTTGTTGAAGGAGAATTTGTATTTTGTAGATATAATAAAATATCTCATTATGAGAGAAAATTCTAAAGTGAGAAAGATGAATTGTTTCAATAAAATGACTACAATTTGCAAAGAATTTGCTTAATGAAGCACAATTAAATAGCGTCAGGATAATCCATAATTATCGACGGAATTGTGATTAACCGAAGGATTTTCCAAATCAAATGCATTTTACTGAATCAAATAATTTCCTCTTCTTCTATCTTTATCTTTAAATAAGTTATATTTGCTTTTATTTTGTAAAACAAAATTTACAAAAACTATATTCATAATTCTTAATTCGAGGAAAATCACTATCACAAGTGACAACCAAATTTTTGTACAACGAAAAAAAAGCTGCTCAATAAAATTAATTTGTTACCCTAACGTAATTTGTTTTCTCAGTGTAGACACACTGTTCAAGTGGTCACTGAACTTTGCAAATACAATTTATAATGACACTTTATTTATATCATAAAATTAAAAAATCATGGATGTTGGGTATGATTCACAAATCTTGAATCAGTTTGCTCGAGTTGCAAGGTTTATCCTCGAGTGCGTTCAGGACAGCACTCATAATTAATCACGTCGGCTTGCGACCCACGCAGATGATTCATGGCAATCTCATAACTGCACTTATTGGCTACCATTCAGAAAATTGTACCCTGAAACCAGAAATTTCGACACGTTTCTGATCCGCCCGTCGATCTACTCCATGACCTGCGACCGAATTGAACTAATCGCAAACTGGAGCACAGTCTGTCCGAGTCAAGTGATCTGTCATTAATGAAATTAACATTGCGCCATCGCATCGACATGGATGTAGGTGAGGTGAGCATTTAACGCGAACCGAGAATTTCAGCAATAAATCAACCTAATCTGACTCAGGTTGTTGTTACTGTGATCACTGCTCAGTGTCTAGTCTACCACAACACGCCTTTAGTTACAGAGTACAAACGGTCTTGAAATTACTGTCTGTCGGCTCATTTACTCCCAACTTGATTTACCGCTATTCTGATTTGCATACCTCACGCAGCGAGAATAGTTTCGGCAATTTCAAATCATATTCCTCCCTCTCTAAGTCGGTGAGGGGCAATTCAAAAACTACGTCACGCTATTTTGAACACTTTTTCCACCACTCCCCTTCATCATCACAGATCATCACACCAAGCTTGACCCAAAATACTCCCAAAACAGGAGAAATTGTGCCATTTTTCATGAAAATAGGGGAATAAATGTTTGTAAATAAAAGTATAAGATTTCAAGTCGAAATATAGTCCATTTCCAACAAAATAGATGAATTTACAACCAAAAAAGATTTAATTTTAAACAGTTGACTTTTAGACCCGAAAAGATTAATTTTCCAACAAGAAAGATGATTATCCAACCAAATAGTTGAATATTCAACATACAAAGATGATTTTTGAATCAAATGTTCTAATTTTTAACAAAATAGTTAAATCCTCAAACAAACCAGATTCATTCTATAAAACTAAACAGTTGCATTTTTAAACAGAAAAATATCAAATTCTACCAAAACAAATGAATTTTCAAACCAGAAAAGCGAATTATCAAGCAGGAAAGATTTTTCAGTCAAGAGAGAAAAAAAAACCATATTTGTTGAATATTTAAACTAAAAAGGCGAATTTTCAACCAAACACTTCAATTTTTAAGCCAAAAATACCAGTTTTCTACAACACAGTTGAATTTTCAACAAAAGAGTTAATTTTCAATGAATACATATTCGAATTTTAAACTAAAAACGGTCCATTTACAACAAAAATTGGAATAGTTAAATTTGCAATTGAAAACATTGATTTTTAACCAAAAAAAAAACAAACGAATTTTCAACCAAAGAGGTGGATTTTCAACTGATAGAGGAATATTTCAATTTTTAGTTTAAAAAATCAATTTTCAACCAAAAAAGATAATAGTTCAATCTTTAATCAATAAAATGAATGTTAAATGTTGAATGTTAAAATTTTCAGTTAAAAACTTGATTTTTAACCCAAAAAAATACTAGAATTTTCAATAAAAAAGAATTAAGTTTCAACGAGAAATATTTGGATATTCTTATTAGGTTCTATTAATCCAGTTCGCAGTCAAGTTAAAAAGCGAGAAAAAGGGGAAGTTTCTTTAAAACAGCGAAAAAAAGGAATTCTTTAAAAAAGGGTTAAAGAGAGGAATAGGGGAAAGAGTGCGAAGTCGCTATTTAGATGCTTTACTTGTAAATTAAAGTCATTCCTTTTTATTTTTTCTAGCATGATGTAACAATCTGCGTTACCCCCCCCCCCCCACGTCATAAATCGCCACAAAAAATGTCACCCCCCCCCTGGCAATGTGATGTAGTTATTGATCGGCCTTATTGATTTACTTTGAGGGAAAATGATGGATTTATTCTTTTGAAATTGCGAAGTGATAAATGATCTTTATGATTATTTTTATTATACCATTAAGCCATTTCCCTATCGGGGTAGGCGTGACTTGCTCGGTTGGAAAATAGTATTGTGTATATGGGTGTATTGGTATAGAGTATGTAGGTATAAGTTAGATAGGTATATAGGTGTAAAGTAGGTAGGTATATAGGTGTAAAGTAGTTAGGTATATAGGTATAAGGTAGATAGGTATATAGGTGTTAGGTATATATGTTTTAGATTGATCTGGAATTCTCGTGTCATTTATTCAAATGACACGTTTATTCCGCAACACTGCTCCGACCCAGGTTGCTGATCAATCCCTCGAGCGATCACCCCAAGTGAAGAGCCTCACAAAATTGTTATGTATGGTTCTCCACTTGGGCCCATTAGAATCCAAGGTCTTTGTTTCAGGCTTCATTCATTCTATTGTCACTCTGTTTACAAACTATTTGTCGCCACACTTTTCTGTCCTGGCATACTACTCTAGCTTCCTTCACGTCCATGCATTTTTTCATGCAAGCTCTTGTGTTTCTATGGCTTCTTACGTCCCTTCGGATTAATGTCTCATTTACCGATTCTAACCATTCTTTCGGCGGTCTACCTCTAGGCATTCTGACATTTACTTTACCTTTGTACACTTGTTTGGTCAGTCGCTCATCTTTCATTCTTTCAAGATGACCGATTAAATATCACTTGCCGCTCGGATATGCTGACTGCCTAGGATTTGTGAATTTGCTGAAAAACTTCTAGTTCTTACTTAATGAAATTGTAAAAAGGATCGTAAGTTTGCAAATGTACAGTATAACGGAGGCCTTAATTGAAATGAACTTTACGATTTAAAGAAGTTGCGCGAGAAATAATTAAGGTTTGTAAATGAGTTTAAATTTTTTCCCCGAGGTCGTGCACGCGTTTGTGCATTGCGTAGGTAAAGCGGAATGACGGTGAGCCATCAACCTTAAGGCGAAAAAAAACAACAAATTATACGGAATCTCATACTCTGGTTTCGGAAACCGGAACGAAACGAAGTGGTCCTCACAGCAGTTTTTACGCCCGCCTTAATGCGTAACGCGCATTTACTATGTATTCGCCCTACCAATTGATTCAGAAACAGAAATTCTGACGCCAGTTTTGAGTTCATCTTTTTGTGGAAAAAAAACGGGACACGAAGGTTCTTAGAGGTCGTCGAGCGAAAAAAGAGAGTCATAAGTCAGTCGGCCGGTGACAAGGTTTCCGTCACGGTCAAGAATCAAGTGGCTAAAAATTTATGTCAGAGGCACGACGTCTGACTTTGTATGTGTGTGAAAGTATATATTTTATTAACCATAGTCCTTTTTATGAAAGAGTTTTATCTTTGTAAAGTATTTACAAAGATTTACAAAGAAAGTGTCTAATGTAGAGAAACCGGGAAAGTGGCGGGAATTTTCATAAAATATTTTCTATTTTTAAATAATTTTAAATTCACACACTAAATCCTAAAGTATCATTTTTGATCCGATAATGAATCATAGCTGTGTACAATGGGAAATCAGTAATAAACAAATACATATTTACTACATTAAAAATTACAAGTACAGTCACATCTTGCTACGTAGTGTTAATTGTTTTCCATTGTGCAATGATTTGATTCATAGGTTCATAATTATATATGGCACTGGCAAACTGAAAACGTGTCATATTAAACAATCTCTAATTGAAGGTTTCAAAAAATTAGGTTCCATAAATTTAATGAGCAATATTTGATTGTTCATTTACAATTTGCAATTTTGAATGTAGTGTTAAAAATAAAATGGTTTGAAATTGAGGGGTTCAAAATTAAACTATTTCAAATTGGAGAACCAATAGTTGAATGATTTGTTTAATAACTGTAAATCGTGTTAAATTTTCCGAGTGCTAAATTTTGAACATTACAATTTCAATTCTTCCATTTTCTAAATTTTTCATTTTTAATTAAAATAATTTTGAAAAGTAGAAATCACATTTTGATACTTATTAATTTTAAATCATTTGAATTACAATAATTAAACTTTAAAGGATTCCAGTATAAAGAACGTTTTAATTTTACATTTCTAATTTTAAAAATGTTCAGTTTTAGAGTTGTTGAATTTTGAATGTTTCCCATTTGAAATTACGTAGTTTTTGACTTTTTCTGGTATAGTTCAATTTTAAAGGTATTTCTTCACACTGAAAATAACAGCGAAAATAACAGCGTCGATTTTTTTGCCGGAAATCTGATAAATTCCTACTTTGTAAAGTATGTGCCAAACGAGGTCCCAAACTTGTCTCTCCTAATATAGTAAATCAAGCAGTTATTGAATCTTTAAGTGAAACATTATACTTTATAATTTCTTACCTTCTATTATTTGCATAATGTAAATCAGTAATTTTATTTTTGGCAACCAAATTAACATTTTGTCAAACTAATAGGACGATGCGACGCTAAATAAATCTAATATGAATTACAAAAAAAGTATGTCCAACCACTTTAAATGACACTTGATATTAAGTACATCAAATTACAATTGTTATTATGTTTAAAGATTTCAAGTTTAAAATAACAATTTTAAAACGGTTTTATTTCAAAGGCTTCAAATTTAAGCTTATTTCGTTCTGAAAGCTTAAATTTGAAAATGTTAGTTTTTAATTATCCTGATTATTAATTGTTGAATATAAAACGTTTTTGGAATTGGTAAAGCATGACTGCATTTAATTTAAAATTGTTCCATTTTTCTGGTTTACAATTTCAAATTGAAGAAAATTAAAGGTGTTTGACATATTATTTTATCATTTTGAATGTTTCATTTAAGTTTCATAGTACTCAATTTTGAATCCCTTAGATTCTAAGAATAAAGCCTATTTAAATTAGAAGGATTCTATTTTATATTTATACATTATTGAACGTTTGGACTTGAAATGGCTAAAAATGAAGTGTTTCGAATTCAGTAGAGTTCCACTTCGACTGCTTTAATTCTTAGTTAAGTTTTGATTTCTTTAAATTAAAAAAGGTTGGGCTTCAAAAGCTTGATTTTTTTTTTAATTTTCAAGTGTTAATGGCCGGGAAATGACCAGGCAATTTTTTCTTGATTTTGGCGGCCACCCTGTTGATACCGGTTTTCGAATTTGAAAAAATATTTCAAATCTGTCAACAAACAGAGTTTGTTCTAAGAAAAACTAGGAACAAGACAATTTAATATTGAAGCATCTGAAACTAAAATTAAAGTTCAATCATTCCCATACGTTTTTATAAATAATTACGTGAAAAGAGTCATTAGTTGTTTTTGTGGAGAACACTTATTAGAGACTGTTATTATAAAAGGTTCCTAAGAAAATTAAACCTTTTCCATCTAAGTGATACAGGAAAGTAATAAATAGCCAAATTATCCCTTTATTATTAGTAGCCAGAGCCGTTAGAATGTTTATTGGGGACCTACATACATTGAAGTATTTGTTTAAGTAAATTGTTTATTTATGTAATTTGTTTAGAGATAAAAAAATCGTATTCTTGACATGGCTAATTTTGTAACAGAGCCCCATCCGTACGAACAGAGCGTCCGATCATGTGTGCATACTTACAAAATTCACGGAGACTCTAAAAGTTAAAAAAAAGCCTAAAACCATGGGAACATACATTTTAGAGATTAGAGAACGACTCAATTTCCATGTTGAAGTGTTCAAAATAAAAAAAAAAAAAGGAAGTTGCAAGATAAAATAGATCGCTAAATAATGTTAATTATATAAAGTAAATTATATATCTATCGGAATGAAGTAGTCGGACTTGATTTTGTCGAGCAAACAAGAATCAATTTGAAATTAGCGACTGGAACGTTGGTGTAGCGCCACACTTGAAATTGAGCAAGGCGATATACACTGAAGGAATCTACACCTTTAGAAAGCGATACCTATGCTTATGCCTCGTATGCCCCGGTGTTGGTCACTCGGGGCAAAGCACGATTGAATTACCGCTATCGGATGCGATCGGCAGTCTTCGATCTCTCACGGTGGGTTCGCGTGTCACGACATTTTATACGTGCACTGCGTTTTGTCCAGACGCATACGTGCGTGCCTTCAAAACTGGTTCAGTAGAAAAAAATTGCTGGTCAGGCGTTGCTCCGAATCTCAACCCAAAGAACCAACTTGGGCCTGTCTAAAGAAAACTGACCAAGAAAATAATTATTCCCTCAATAAAAGGACTGTAAACCTTCATTAATTTTTTAAGACTGAACGTCGAATATCTTAATTAGCACGTAAAAATAGATATGGCAATTTTCATGCGATTTTTAATCGGAAGTATTTTGCCTCTCGAGCTATCTCATGAGAACGGTTGAATTATTTCGTGCGCGAGAGGTCGCGCGTGTGGCAATAAGCCACGTAATAGTGCGCGTGTTTATCCTGCTGTGGGAAAATTTTGATTGGTCGCGCGATTAGGAAGCGATTGGTAGGTTGCACTACGTGCTATGAATTACGAGACGGTGAATTATGAAAAAAAGCGATCGTACATGCACGGAGAGGGAAGAAAAAGGTTCTCGCTGCTTTCCAGGGCAACTTACTAATTTATTACAACGCGAGGCGGATCAAGGTTCATCAATTTACTGATTTTAAACGAAATTTTATAAGTTGCAGTAACGACAATGCAATGTGTAATTCATATTTTGTTTATAAATGTATTTTCACTCTTACTAGGTGTCTATAACGTGAGAAAATTCTTGACATGAAACGACAATCCAGCACGTGACGTAAATATAATTTTCATCGTCGGAATCAATTTAAAAATGGCGTGAGAAACGTTGAAAAATCCTGTTTGGCAACAATCATTGCTAGGGTTTCTATAAAAAGTCTCTGAATTAATAGACTGTATTCCATTAAGTGACTCACACCTGTGTTCTGTATTCTTGTTGGGTACCACTTTACTTATCTTAAGGCTGATTTTCAGAGCTGTGACCACGTGCTATCCAGTATGCTGATTGTCTTCTTGTTTAAGCCTTCAGATGAAGCTCCACGTGTAATCCTTGTTCAAGTGCAAATCACCTTGTGGGGTATTCTTGTTGAGAGCTTGTCTCTCTAAACGGTAGACACGCAGAGCCATGGAAAAGATGTCTTTACTCGTATGCAAGCGCTATTTGGTAAAGGCAATGTACTCGATGTTGGAGTGCGCCATCGTGACTTCATCGTCTGGCACTTCTACACTCTCTATTGTTCTATCAGTAAAGCCCAACTACTCTCAATTTGTGCTATTGAAAATTACTCCTTCATCCCCCCAGCTTAAACGTATGTAAATATTGAGAGTTTCTTGTAATTTATTTGAAGACGAGTTAGGAGCGGTGGGATGCTGCAAAAACTATTTTGGTTTTTAAAGCCCACTACTTTAAGACCTATTTCGTTTGTGCGAACTTTATTGCTTCTTATTTAGATTGCACAAAGCTGCAAAGCTGGGATGCTATTATAAGAGATGGTTGAAGATTAGTTGGCAGCGGTGGGATGATACCAAAACTATTTTGGTTTTTAAAGCTCGCCACTTGAAGACCTATTTTGTTTGTACACATTTCATTGCTTCTTCTTTAGATTGGATAAAGATGTAAACCTAGTATAATATTATAAGACATGGTTTAAGATGAGGTGGCAGCGGTGTAATTTTGCGAAGCCAACTATTTTTGTTCATAAATCTTGGCACTAGTAGATCTATTTTTGTTTGTTTGAATTTTATTGTTTCCTTTAGATTGAAAAAATTTGAGATGTATATTCCTTTATATGTTCATGTAATAAGACATTAGATAGTGATTTATCTTGTTGCGTGAATTTGGTGGTTGCTGAGACTTTCTCTAATCACCTGTTCCCGCATGTTCGATAAGCCGACGCGTCTGCGAAACCCCGGAAGAGTTTTGCAGCATCCTTCGTGATAGAACAGGGGGGATTGGTCCAGAATGAATGTGCTCGCACACACGTGTAAAGCACACGTTGCACATACGTAGGCACGAGACACAAACGATACGATCGCACGACATGAAAACGAAACTGTAGAGTCTGCCGGTTCTAAGAGCCGACTGTGTAGTTGTGTACCCCTATCCTATCGTAAGCAGAAGGTACATCTGATGTCAGTTCAGAAAAGAGCTATTTTTTATAGCTACCTTTTCCGCGTGTACCGTTTTAAGTCAATAATTCGCCATGGCGCAACTTGTCCAACTCGGGCTCGGGGCAGTATTTTTACGATTGCAATTTACCGACAACCTGCAGACACTTTCACTTACCGATCAGTTGTTCGAACATCAAAGAAATTCCCGAGGATGACCCCGAGCTCTCGACTCGGAACTCCTTTCTTTTTGCGAACCCTCTACCGCTTTTATGTGCAACTTGCAGGTCAGAGAAAGGTTCACGCTATTTTTTGAGCCTTGGGACGCCTGGGTCAGAGAGAGGGATCAGGGAAATTACTTTTATGAATCGTTTTTATGATAGGCGGCAGGTGCTTGAAATAGTGCTGGGGTTGTAAAGCTATAAATAATATTTGCGGGCAAGGTTTATTAGAAGAAAGTTTTAATACTACCCAACTTCCTTTTTTGAGACTTACAGTATAAATATTATAAATTATAGAGTGTAAACTGTAAACGATGGCCACTAAAGTGTGACAAAAAAATTGCCGATTTATTCACGGTTTGAAAAACTTTTTCCCGGTCATTAAAACTACGAAATTCAAACCTTCAGAGACATTTAAAGTATTTATAACTAAATAACAAATAAAAGCATCGAAGAATTGCAAGTTAAAAATTACAACATTTAAAATTCAGAAATTATTTAAGTCCAACGGTTTAATAATGTACATTGCACAATTACACATTGGAATGCTTCTATATTCAATCAGTTTTATTATTCTAAAGGATTCAAAATAGCACACTACATATTTAAAAATAAAAGAAATAATATGTATTTAAAGTTGTTCAATTTCAAGTTTGTAGCCTTCAAAATTGAGCAAATTAGAATTAGAAGCCAACAAAAATTTGACCATCTCCAAGTGAGAATTACATAAAATCACAAGTTTTTATTTTGGTTGCTTAGAATTGTAAAATACCAAACAGAAGCATCTTCCATCTCACATTTTGCAAATGGATACCGTCAAAATTGAACAATTTCAAATTTAATTCCACAAAAAATGAGCTATCCCAAAAAAGCATTAAAAAAATTTATATTTCTTTATTTTTTTATTTATTTATGATAAAAATATCTATAAAAAATAGCACATAATGAGTCAGCAGGCCATTATCCTGAATACGATCACATACTATTCAAAATTTTAGGTTCAACTATTGACGAATTTATTGTAAATATTACCTTGCCAGACCGTGACAATTATTTGATTTCCTGCTCAAATTTGTTTTCTGAAGTGCGTTAATAAAGTGAACTTTCAGCATTAGATAAGCTGATTTGCAGGTGCAGCAACTTATACATTTTATTATTTTTTACGGATTACCAACTTTAGACTCGTTTTTTTCGAAAAAATTACTTTTTACTGATGCGCCAGACCGTGTCAGACTGATCTGGGGACAGCATTCAACATGAATTAAAAAAATTATTGAATATTTTTTCAAGATTAAGCTTTTGATTTTCTTAAAGATAATAAATTCGACAAGATGTAAACATAAACAGTAATCATTTTACTGATTTGGTTTTATTATAAAAATCAAGTTTTGTTTTTGAATCTTTATCAGGTAACATGCCAGACCGTGACGTTTTGACTGTTTGAACTAGTGTCAAAGGAAAAACGTAATTTTAGGAGTAACCCTGTGAATAGTTGTCATTTATTCTCTAGGCTTGTAAATTACTCTTTTAGAGAAAATTCATTCTCAATAGTGAAACTCATTTTGTTTAAAGCACCAAGGACACTGAATTGTGCGATTTACGCTTAATATTTTTTTACACTTATCATGGGAATTGGAGAAGACGTAAGAATTAAAACTTGTCGCCTTTTGACGCGATACGTGTAGATAAATGCGATTATTTCAATAAATATGCGAGCGTGTCGAATGACTAACGAAATATAAGAGTATCAGCAGCTAGTAATCCGACTTTTTCGCACGCTCCAGAATCGTGACGAGTTGGCGGTTTTTCGCGAGTAGCACTCTGCCGCAATGCCACATGACGCGGAGCGGTGCGGTGTGGCGTCCTAAGGTTCGTTCGTCCCTGATACGCTTATGTACTGGGTACTTGTCTTTAATTGCACTCGCACGCCATGCCACGAGTTGCGCGCTGTCCCACGTGACAAATTCGCGCGATTCGTTTCCATTGGTGCCCGGTGCACAAGGCGCACCGAGAAAAGCAATGGCTGTTAAAACAGCCATAATTCAACTACGTGTGCACCGAGAGCCCGAGTGTCCGCCTCGAACCGACACGACTCGCGCTTTATGAATTACGACTCCGTGAATTTTGAATGATCGACGAATTTATACTTAAACGTAGCGTCGTCACGTTTTCGCAATTCATTAAAAAAATTACAACTTTCCTCCTGAAATTTGAGCAAAATGTCGAATGAGAAAGCTTTTTAATCATGGGAATCGTCGTTGGACTAATACATAAATCAGGGTGGCCGTTAGTTCAGGGAAAACCTGGGAATCAAGCAAGTTTTTTAGTTAGGAACCGGCAGGAAAGGTCAGGGATTTTGAAAAAAATGTTGCAAATGTCAAGGAATTTCTATAAGATTAGAATTCTGGTATTTGAATATTAATGGTAAGGTAAAATGAAAAATTGATCAGGGTAATGTTAGAGAATTTTTGAAAATGAAATTTGCGCCCATCCTTTTCGGTTGACAATTCAACTATGATTTGAAAATTGAACTATTCCAGTTGAAGATTCGTCATTTTAGGTAAAAATTTATTTTGTTGTTTGAAAGTTTAACTTCTTTGTTCAAAGCTTTTTTTAAATTAATTTTTTCACTTGCAAATCTAACTTATCCCTTTTCTGTTGAATATTGAACTTTTTTAGTTAGAAATTCTCGTTTTCTGGTATCGAAAGAATTTTTTGTTGAAAATAAACTTTTTTGTTGGAAATTCATATTTTCGAGTTGAAAGTTCAACTGTTTCACAGAAAATTCGTCTTTTGGTTTGAAAGTTCAAAAATTTGGATGAACTCGTTTTTCTTTCTTGACTGAAAAATCTTTATTTGTTGAAAATTCGTGTTTTTGATTGGAAAATTGAACTTCTGGGTTGAAATTTGAACAACTTTGTTAAAAATGCATTTTTTGTTGTTGCATATTCATCATTTTAGTTAAAAATTAATCTGATTAAAAATTTGACTATATTTTTGAGAATTCATCCTTTTTATTAAACAATTAATCTTCTTTATTGGAAATTCATTTGTTTGCTTCATAATATAACTGTTTTGTTGGAAATTAATCTTCTCAACTGAAAATTTAACCATTTTTTTTAAATTGAAAATTTGCCTTTTTTAGTTCAAAACTCAACTATTTGTTCGAAAATTCATGTATTTTGTTGAAAATTCGTGTTTTTTACTTGTAAAAAATTCATCATTTGGTTGAAAAATCATCTTTGTTGGTTGAAAATTCCGCAATTTGGTTAAATATTCTACTATTTTGTTGAAATTTTAATTTAACTTTATATTTTTCCTTGAGAATTCATCTTTTTTTTCGTAAATTAAACTTTGCGGGTTGGAAATTCAACCGTTTTGTTGAACATTCCTCTATTTGAACAGAAAATTCGTCCTTTTGGATTCAAACTTCATCGGTTTTTGTTAAAATATTAACTGTTCTAAAAATTTCAATTATTTAGTTGAAAATGCAACTGTTTTTGGTTGAATTTTAATCTTTTTTATTCGTAAATTGTAGCATTTGGTTGAAAATTTATCTGCTTAGGTTGAAAATTTATTTATTTTGTTGAATATTCAACCATTTTTGTTAAAAAGTCACCCTCCTTGGTCGAAAATTCAATTGTTTTGTTGAAAATTCATCCTCTTGGATTGAAAATCCATATTTTTTGGTTAAAACAAATAATTTTAAGATTTTAATTTGAAATTGTTCTATTCTGTTTATAAAATATTCTGTGTTACAAATTTTACAAGATCAGAATTTTGGTTTTTGAATATTAATGGTAAGGGAAAATGAAGAATTGGTCACGGAGAAATCAGGGGAAAGTCAGGGAATTTTGAAAGTGAAGTTTTGCGACCACCCTGTCATGGGAATCGTCGTTGGACTAATATAGAAATTGATGCAGTGGAATTTGATGTTGATGTATAGTAAATGATTATCAAATTATCAAAATTGACATTATCCTTCAAACATTAAATCATTACTCGGAAAGAACAATAATCATGCTGAGAATACATAACCGTTCAAAGAGAACGGTTGGCAATTGTAGGTTATCATGATGTGCTTCCATGAGAGTCCATAGAGCCCTGTAAGTACATAATAAGTACACTGGTGCTCGTACGTAAGACAGCGAAATGACGCGTTTGCTCTAGGAACAGACGATAGGTGTAATTGTCCCTTTCCCCACATTATCGGTCCAAGAGATCTGAAATGCCGTTTCAGCCGATATAATACCATCCGCCTGGCCAGCAAATGAAGCCGAGTATAACGGAGGCCTTTGATTTGATTTACGAATGCACGAATGCAATTCTATGCTGCATTGACATTTGCCCTTGTCTTCTTGATTAAAAAGTCACAATAAAAAAAATTGATAAAAAGAGAGAATAGGCTTGCCTTGCATCACCATTATCTCGTTTCATATATTTCATCTAATCGCAATTGTTACTTATTTGGAAACTGTGGCCTCGGATTGTGCGTGTTCTTTTTCACTCTTTACAGAAATGCAGGACTGTGATTGACTTTTTTCCACCTGGGATGATTGCTAGAGAGATTGATCAGAGACCTGTTCCGGAGCAATGTTGTGGAAGGAGTTTGCTGTTTAAATAAGCTACAAAAATTCAATAATTTATCATCGAACTAGCTATAAAAATTGGAAGCTTTCAAATTAATATAGCTTTTGAAGTTCAACTATTTTCAGGGTGGAATTTGGTTAATTCTTAGTTTTATTTTTTTTAAACTAATCCAATAACTTTAAATGACACTTATTAATATTAATATCATTTAACTTTAAATTTTTGAATTTTAAAGATTCCAAAGTCGTTTAATTTGCAAGGCTTGAATTCAAACGTTCTCATTTTTAAGTCTCCAAATTAAAGTTAGTATTTGTTCAATTGACAGTTTCACAAATTTGAAAATTCGTACAATTTTTCTTCATTTCAAGCCTGCCAGCGAGTCACTTTTTAACTTTGGTCGCTTAAATTTCTCAAAATTATATAAGTTCTATATGAAGGCCTTAATAATTAAATAATCTTTAACCAATAACGTTCAAAATAAAGTACCTAATTTTAGGTTGAAACTTAATAAATTAGATCATTTGTAATCTATAGCGTTTGAAATTAAGCAATTGTGAATTGAACACTTCTATATTTTAAAAATAGTTTTCAATTTAGAATCGCTTAAAATTGGACGATTTTCAATTGAAGACGCTAAAAATCATATCATTTCAAATTGGAATAATTTTAGATTGGAAAATACAAAATTGTTTAAAAATTTTCATTTTGAAAATGAAACATTCAAAATCTAATAAATTAATATTGAAATTTCGAAAATTAGATCATTTGAAATTGCAAGCTCTTCAAGTTGTACAATTTTGAAGTAAAGTATTTAAAAAATTCCGACTTTAAATTTAACTTGTTCAAATTAGTACTAAAAGTGTAGCTGGAAGTAGGACAATTTGAAATTGAAAGTCTTAATACTTGAAAAATGTTCAGTGTTTCTTTTTTAATCTAGCGAATTTTCATTACCCTAAAAATGTAAAATTGATTAGTTTTCAACAATTTAATTAAAAATAAGCACTGTTCAAAATTGTTCAACTTTGATGGCTTGTACTTTAGAATTGTACAGTTTTAAATGTTTTTCCTTCTATTTAAAGATGGTTTTATTTTTAAATTGTACAATATTAAACATTTGAGTTTAAAATTATTTAATTTAGAATGTTCATAGTTTTCAGTTTTAAACGCTTCAAATTTACAATTGGTCCGCATTAGATTCGTCAATTTGGGAATTCTTCTTTGAATAATTAATCTTGTAAATTATTCAGTTTTGAGGGCTTGAATCTGAAAATTGTTTGAAAAACGAGGAAAAAACGGAAAATCACAGGGAAGCTCTTTCTAGGTCTTGAGCAGCCAACCTGGATTCGTGAACAATTTGTCTTCTTTAAAAAAAAATATTACATGTAATCCGGATGAAATCAATTTGTTATTATTGCAGTGCCTGAGGCTGCTTTTTTGCATTATCTTTACAAATATCACGGCCCGACTTTTATTAAATTAAACGCCAATCATTTCAGTGATCATAGTTATACAGAGCATGAAGAAACTTTTTTAAAAATCCTGGAAAACCACTTTCGTAACCGAGAGTGGCGAATTTATTTAAATTACTTATCATTGATTTACGTAATACTATAAATCAAACCGTCTCGAAATCCGTGTATGGCAAATCAGCATTCTCACGATCCGTGGTCATTCGACATGTATCGGTCATCTCTCGACTTCCACTCGCCGTGTCCAAAACTGTTTTTTCATCTCTTCTGTCCGTTCCGCATTTCACTTGGCGCCGGTGTTCTGCACATCACGCGATGGATTTGTCTCGATAATCTCGGTCCCCGACTTCTTGAACAATATCAATTTTCAATCTATGAGCAAACACTATGCTAATTAGATTCCACCTGCCAAGAGCAATGTAGATCATACACTGTGAAAAATATCCACACACAGAATAACACACATGATTGTATTGATGCATTTAGTTAGATACAGGGACTCGAGCTGTGTACCATACAAAATAAAGTTGCTGCAAAGTCGAAGGAAACCAACTGAAGCAGGTTGATTGACTTAAATTGATCGCTGGTGTCGATGTGACGAAACTATGAAAATGTTCTCTCACATTTGAATTTCAAACTAGCCTCTATAAGTGGTTGTAGCTTCTGACCGAATACCTAATTAGACTCCTCCTAGAATTTTCTTAACCTCCTACATGAGCCGCACTTTTCAACCGAGTAATTTGCTACTTCCTAATTGAAAGGAGTTTCTCTGGAGTCTCTGGACCTATAGCCTTGCATTCTCTCAAATCCTACACGCTAATCCAGCTTTCTCCTCCGCTAATGAGAATTTTCAAGGAATCACCTCCTTTGCCTTACCCGCTTACCGCATCCAATACAAATTTAATAGCCTCCTTAACCTTGACCTTGCAGTTTTCTAACCTATTTCCACTTGCCGAGATTCATATTTTACGTCCTTTTGTTGGTGCACCTTGCGCTTTCTCCCAATTTCCCCTTTCATTCGAAATTAATACAGATCTAAATTAAATTCTGTAAAAATGTATAAGTGCCACGAAGTTTGAGCAACACGTTTTTTATAACGGGGATATTAATTTCTCTGCGCAATCAGGCCGTTCCCGTTTAAATCATTACATAAGTAAACGTACGGCATTCCCATTCGGCAAACCTGAATCTCGAAATGTCAGCGAAAAAAAGTGCCTCTTTAATTATACGGCCGCCATATTGAGGTGTTCCGAATAGTTTTGCGGTTTCAGCAAAACTCCTAAAGTCACTGACTGAGCAGGTTTTGGAAGTTTGGGAACTGGATTCTTCCTATGCTAATTATCAGTAGTAGGTATCTAGTCGGAAATGTAAGAATGGGAATGGGCGTAGGCCCGTTTGAATTAGCGACAGCTTGTTAAGCGACTAATTATGCTACCAAAATGTAAAATCGTCTATTCGGCAAGAAAGTTACGAACTTGTTACGAGAGTCGCCGATTACATCGATATAGGCCAGTAACGGAATCAGGAAAAAAAATAAAGGAGAATCGTGCACTGCTATTAAAATCATTCGACGCCGATTATTTTTCCTGTGCGTGTTTTGCGCAAATCCTGATAAAGGCAGTTTGCAAATTAAGAGCAGATCATTTCTCAAGTCTCATAATTTAACTGACATCTATTTTCGTCCAATTACAGAAGTCAGAAATGTTTTAAAGGTTCTGCTTGATTGACAGACGGTTTTGGCAAACAAAAACAAACATAATTTGATTAACATGTGGGAGTTAGCCAATTAAATTTCATTTGCGGACCACTAACGGACTCAGATGGTAATGTCGTGCCAAATAATCAGAGGGATATCGAAGAAGTCGAAGAAGTATCAGAATGATATCCCGAAAATCATTTCCGCGCTTGGAAGCACGATGTATATTTAAATAACTAGGCATGCTCTTCAATGAAACCGCCACCAGTACAGGAAGTCTCGGTCGTTAACTAGACGGAATTCCAAAGGAGTTTGCTTCGCCGAGGCAATATCTACTCGTTCCTGATTCCTGAAAAAAGACGCCTTTTCCTCGCGCCGCGTGCCGATCTCGCGATTGCACTAACTCCGTGCCCGTGGCTTTTTGACTTCGAGGGAACCGGCAGCCAACTTGAGCGATAAACCAATGGCGTGCTTCGTGCAGCGTGCCGGGGTCAGGATAGGTTATTAGCAACATGGGTGCAATGTTCTTTTGGATAGGAGCAAACAGACTCGATAAGCAACTCATTGTTTTCCATACAATTGAATTCGTCAGATTTGGAGTCTTGATGATTGTTAAGGAGTAGGATATCAAATGGATCATCGAGAAAGAAATGATATCCTCTATATCCATGACACATTTCGTCAGAATTCATATCACCCATCCGGCAGCAATTACTCCATATCATCGACGCATATTACTTAAGCTCCGACGATTAAATTCTTCCTTCGATAAATCTGTTTATCGAGAATTCGAATTTCGTGACGAGATCATCTTCCTCATACTCTTTACAGTTAGTGGTTAATCACCTGTCATATAAATTTATCGGAGGATTAATCAAGGTAAGACACCTTCCATCCGAGAAGTAGTTGCTTCAAGTGTCGCGTACATGGAATCCCGAGCAGTTCATCATCTGCGAGATTACAATCCTTATCTCTTCCCTTAATACTTAATTCGCGTAGTGCAGATGACGGAGGACATGTAATTTCTACCTTATATTACATCATAAGTTCCATTGCAGATTGTTAAGGACTCCATCCTATAAGGACTTTCTAAAAATCGAGAATTTTTTGTTTTGTGTAAACATATTTCTTTTTTGTAATTTTTATTACTGTGCTGCATTAGAGTATGACCTCATCGGCTTCGTGTCGGTCTGATATTGTCAATCGCAGAGGCTATCTGGCAACTGATGTTACGGTTAATGACCGCGTATTACAGCCTTCCATTAGATGTTCCTATACTATACACTAGAGCAACCCGTACATTCCCTCCTGGCAGATTGAAGATAGAGAAGAAAAAATGAAACTCTATCGAGGAAACTTCACGATTTTTAATGTATGGGTTCTACAATATATCATTTAAAAAGATGTATTAGCAATGAATGTAAAAAAATATTTTTCTGACCAAAAATATAGGCTGGATGAGAATTTTTTTTCATCTGTTAGGCCAAAATCCTGGTGCATGCGTGCTTGTATAATAGACCAGAAGTAGATGGCGTATCGTAGGACTGCACTGGCATAACGACCATTGGCTATATTGGCAGTGGCCGCGTACCGGTGCTATTGGTACAAGGGATAATCCATAGGGAAAGATAGTCCATACGGAGAATGAGTTATACTGCATTCAATATCAATAGATAGGATCTTCTCTCCCTCCTTCTTCCTCCCGCAATCTCTTCTTATCCATCTTTCTCGCTCTTTTTCTCGCTCTCCTCTTTCTCCTTCCTTCTTCTTCTTCCTCTTCTCTCAGCGACTTCCTGCTGGTTCTCAAAGCCACCGCGCCACTGCCGGCAGCATTACATCGCTCTTCGGCCAACCGTGCCTATTCCAATTCGCATTCCCATTTCTATCCTGTTCTATTCTCTTCTTTCCTCTTTTTCTCTTATTTTCCATTACCTTCCCTACTCTTCTCTCTATTCCTAGTCCCGTTTCTTCTTAGGGCTTCTTAGGCTTCTTAGAGGCTACCATTAGCCAAGGTTCACACACGCGCGTTAATTGGCACCTGTCCCGTCCTTCTCGCGCTTCGAGCGGGAAATGCACTCGCTGCTTTTACTCATTACTTTGTCAATGCTGGAGGAAAACGCAGCGAGACGCTAGGATGATTGATAGAGCCAGCGATGGAAAGCCAGAGCGGATATTAAATATTCTTAATAGCCACGTCAATCTCGACGAGCGATCTTAATACGTTCTGGGGTTGGCTCGCTCGAAATTGATCTGCGGTTATCCTATCGCAGCTAATATCTGTGTTTCATGACACTCTTCGTATAATTTCACCGTACCAAGTTCACAGATGGAAGCACGCGGGAGGAGCGCTATTATGCTCCATGATAATTTTCCTCCCGATGAAATATGAATTGTTAGCGTCCTTTCTATTCTGAGGCTTGTGTCGATGAGTTATAGAAGCCCAGATCCATCAACTCGCTCCTCGTTTACGGATTTCAATTTAATTCATCAAGTCTTCACGATTCAATCTCCAATGGGAGTGCTTGGCGAAATTAACGCTAATGTGCTAACTACCTACTTCCTTCAGGAAAACAACTTAGATGATCCTTTTCTGATTTTGCATTGGTTTTTCATTACTTTTATATTTATATCTATAGACAAAATCTAATAATGTTTTTTTTCTTTTTTGTTCCAGGTGAGTTCATCTTCTGTATAGAATATTAAGAGTTCTCAGTTTGAAAGGAAGACTCTGGTCTTTTGAAATTGAATTACTTGACGAAAAGTGAGTAGCTTCATGAATCTTTAGAATATGTCGGAAGTAAAGTATGCTAAAGAGATTTTCTTTACGAGTTCGAGCTTTGAGCCTTTGAAGACGCGATGACGTGTTAATGGGGATTCGCTTTCACCGCTAACCAAGTACCCTTCTTCGTTTGTACTCTATCCTTATCGCACAACGTCCACTCTTCCGTCTTCACTTATTTCGATGAAACCACAAAGATCTTCTTTAACCTCACATGACCTTTCAGAGCGACCTCCCGCGAACTCCGTGCACGATTCTCTTTTTCCAAAACAACCACTAAGTACTTTGACTGCGGCAGTTTATCGACGAAACTGTCTGAATGCTCATCTCTCTTGTCCTCGTGACTGGTACAAATGTCGCGGAAATAGAAAACATACCGAAATAGTGTCCTGCAATGTTCAACGAACTCGTTTCCAAATCGATTTCCCGGGTTCAGCGCACGGGAAATGGATGCGACTGAAATAGACGCAGCGTTTCTTCGATTATCATGTCTAAAAAATTGCAAAATGTTGAGTAGTGGAATCAAATCAATAAAAATCAGTTAATATTAACTTTTTTAATTAAACCGCTTCAAGGGCCATTTGTGAAGAAAAATATATAAAATATATATTGCGTTTATGATTGTTCAGTTATAATTTAGTTCCACAAAATCACCATTAATTATAGGCCTTATCTAGGATCTCAAAAATTCGGTGAGTGCGTAGAATAAATATCTTCGGTGAGCACAGGGGAACTGGAAATGGTGGCTAGGTTCACCGAAATTTGGGGAGCGTAGAAAAAATAATTTGGGTGCGAGTAGACCCTTCGTTAATGATGACCAGATCCTTAGTTATTTTAAAATGGTATTGTTTTTTAAATTCTTCAAACAATTAGAATTTATTGAAGGAATTATATTTTGCTATCAATTTATAGAATTCTGATCTTTTCCAATTTTCAATATTACTTGGTAAATCTTATTGATTAAACGTTTTCTAAAAGAATTTACAATTGGTTTAAACGATTTATTATTATTTATTATCACTATTTTATGAAGTTTTTTACGGATTGTCTTAGGCACACAGAAAATATTTGGCCTTTCCCGTTTTCCTGGTCTGACCGAAAATATTTGTTCTAGGCTCACCGAATTTCGGTGAGCTTAGACACGGCTTTTCAACTTTCTTTTAAACATTTTGTTTAAAAAATTGTATTTTCATTATTTGTGCCAATAAACCTTAATCAAATTAGATTTGAAAAAAAATAAAAGTTACAAAATTCAACTCTTTTGGCTGAAAATTCTTGTATTTTGTTGAAAATTCGTCTTTTATTGTAGAATATATTAATCTTCTTGACGTAAAATTCACCTTTTTAGCACAAATTTCATTTCTTTGTTAGAAAATTTAACGGTTTTGTTGAAAAATTATTTTTTTATGGGTAAACATTAATTTTTTAACTGGAAATATATTTATTTCGTTCTTGGTTAAAAAATTATCTTTTTTAGTATAAAATTACTTTTTATGGTTGAGGATTCATCTATTTTGTTGGTCATTCGTCTTTCTTGGTTGATTTCAACCTCGAATTCAACTGTTTTTGGCTTAAAATTAAATTCTTTTTTTGGTGGACATATCAACTATTACATTGTTTTCGTTGAGAATTTATCATTTTTGGTTGAAAATTCAACAGATCTGTTGGAAATTCGTTTTTTTCTTCTAAATTTATTTTTTTAACTTAAAATTAAACTATTCTATTTTTGGTTAGAATATTCATCTTTTTGGTTGAAAATTCATCTATTTGGTTTAAAATTAATTTTGTTGAAGATCAAAATTTTGGGTAAAAATTGATTTTTTTGGTTGAAAATTTTACTATTTTGTTGAAAATTCGTTTTTTTGTTGTTGAATATTAATTCTTTTACACTGAAAATGTAACTATTCCATTTTTTTGTTTGAAAATATTTTTGGGTTGAAAATTTATATTTTTGTTTAAAAAATCAACTATTTGTTTAGAAATTCAACTATTTCTTTGAAAGTAAAACCTATCAAAAACCTCACTAAAAGTGAAACCTCTAAGTTCTAATATATGTGGATTTAGTATTTTTTTAGTATTAATTTTTCTTACGTAAGATCTTTCACCCTCCCCCTTTCCACCCTCATAAGAAACAGTGAGATTTTACTCCCACCCCCTCCCCAATCGTTTTACGTAATTTGTGGGTTACCCCTTATTATAAAATTCTAGATGACTTTTGTCACTAAAAGTCTTCAAAATAAATTTAGAAACAAACATGTTGTTTGCATGAGCATTATTGATCTCCTAGGTGTAAGGTTGTTTTTATACCTGAAATAAAAATGTATAACGTTCAGGGAAAATAGAAAATTGGTCAGAAAAAAGTCAGGGAAAGTCAAGGAATTTCGAAATTGGAATTTTGTAGCAACCCTGTAATATTAAAATAATTTCAAAGTATAATTAAATGTTTTTGTCCAAGACCTGTTTTTTTCGTGTCCATACAACTTGAAAAAAAAAATGAATTTAAATAGCTTCCGCTACATGACTACTAGCTTCCAACGAAAAATAAAATGTCCTATTATTTATTGAGCTTACAGCGTCTTGGAGTCTAGCGAGCGATAGTGCTAGGGCGATCAGGCGGAACGCGAAACTCTGCGGCAAGCTAAGCGGTGCAGCGGAATGATTAATGGCCGAAAGCGCAGGCACGTTGTCGTCCGAAATGCGGAATCGCGCGAATAAATTCAGGGGCACGCACGTGGCGAACAAGACCGTTAAACGATCCGCGTGCAAGCATGATTTACGATCCTCCCATGCGGTCTTATCGTCGCTCGCTCCTTCGAACAGGATTTGAAATCGGATACCATGCCCGCTAGAACAATCGACTAGCAAGGATGTAACTGCGATCTTTCCCGTCAGCCTTATCTGGATAACTGTATCCGTCCTAGCGGCAGGCCTCCGCCGCCTTGCTATTAATGATTCTCCCGTTACGATAAATACGTGTCAGGCGCCACTGGGCGAGGAATCGCCTTGATTACTGACCGATTAGCGCCCCTGTTCCAGAATTTCCGCGGAAAATCCACAGTTCGGCCTTCTTTTTCCTACCTTTTTTTGACTGACCGATCCTCGCTCCTCATCATATCAGCAAAATCGATTAGCGTTCCTCTGTAATTGTGGTTCAAGACTGTGATTTCTGGTCAAAAATAATAAAAAAGAATACAGGGAAAAAGGATCTCGAAGCATTTCTAATACTCCCAGGAATATGCAGAGAATCGGTGATATTCCGTTAAGATCGCATTCACTCATTTACGAGTTGTTTCTTGCATCATACCGACGCGTATACTTATTCCCATTGCGGTAGATGAGATGAGAATTCCAATGGGATAGTTAATTCTGGATGGATTTTTACGATTCTGGAAGAATGCTCGAGATATCATCAGAAAAGGATATTTTTTTAGTTTCGGCTCTGATGATATCTGTATACATATGGGTGAAACTAAAAAAATCAACACACTTCGTTTAGAAACTGTTTTTTAGAAAAGGTATTTCATATTCAAGTAAAACACTTTTTTATTAGTCCTATCCCTAATGATGATCAAAATACTGATAAACAAGATCAAGAAGGATACTTTGATTTTTAATTCATTTTTTAAATTTTATGTATTAAAATTTATGTTTTAATGCTTGTAAAAAATATGTGAAGGTAAGTATAATTTGTTTAAATACTCGTAGATGCTTAAAATATATGTTAGGACTCATTTTAGCTATTGTTTGCAATAGCCCAAGATCATTAAAATAACTTGAGTGGTTCTTGAGTTATCATCATAAATGGCGAGTCGTCCGCGGGACGAATATTCCAATGACAGGTTATGGTCCCAGGAGGAACTGGACCATTATTATGATAATGCCTCGAGATCTGCTCGTGCTTCGCAGATTTTTTCCATAATTTTCATTTGGTGCAAAATGAGTTGAACCTGCATACCGAAAATTTGTCGAATAGTTGAACGTGATACGTATATGTAAACAAATAAATAAAAATCGCAAATCTGAGAGGTGAAATGAAAGATTATATCACGAATTTGCTCTTGCATGAATGGTAGGTTGACCTGGGCTTGTCATTTTTTATTGGTCAGCGTTTCGCACGCGCCTTGGTTACGGTTCCGCGAAACTCCTGCTGATTGAAGATCGACGCCGAGAGGCCGCTTATCACCGGATGCTGGGGACTTATCGACTGACCGATAGGAATTGGCTTAGAACGGTTTCGCAGGGGTTGCAGGTCGGTTTACAGGTGGTTCTACGAATCGGGATGGTTACAGGCCCATGGTGGCGTGGCTTGATGGTGTTACGGTAGGTTATGCCTTGCATTCCATCCGCGGTCGACGAACCGAGTCGAACGAACCCCACTTGCTCGAGAGCGCTGTACTCGCTTCCATTACTTACACTGCTCACTGTCCCGATCAGCCTTGCCTTTTCCTTTCTTCTTCCTTCCTATCTTCCTTCCTGCCTTTCTATAATATACATATCTTTTGCTGTATTTGATTTTCGTCTTTTACTTTTTTTTTATTTCCTTGTTTCTCTAATTTCTGCGTCCTTTGATTGCACCCTTAGTCCCTTAGTGCCTTCCTTTTCTTCCTCCTGTTCATTCTTACATTGCCCCTTTCTCTTCGTTCATTTAATCATTTTTCTTAATTTCATTACTGCTGCCTTTTATTTTCTCCTTTGTTTTTGTAGGTTATTTTTGCTTTAGCATCCCCTATGACTTTCCTTTTTAATCATGACATATTTTATTCCTCTTTTTTTATGCCCTACCTTAATTTTTAGCTCTGCACTTGATACTTTTTTCCCCATCCTGTCTACTTGTTATTAATGCCCCTCTTCGAATTATTGTGTCAACCTGTCTATGATTTCTTATTTTTCTTCCCTTTTCTTATTTTTTTAATGCTCTTTTCCGTAAATACTTTAATTACTTAATCTTGTGTCTTGCTATCCTTATTTATCCTTTCTGTTTTTTTATGGTAATCCTATTTCTAGCCTGATCCTCCCTTTCCTATCGTTAATTTTCTTTTCTCTTCTTCCCACTTATTCTACCTTTTATTCCTGCTCTTTTACATTTCCTTTTCTCTATGATTCTTTTCAGTCTCTGTTTTCTTCTTTCCCTGAATTTTTGTCCAAATAGTCCATCTATCTTTTTTGTATTTTGTTCCTTCCTACCACCATTACTGAGTTTTCTGTTCTTTCTAGTTATTATTACTATTTGTCTTTCCGTCCATCTTATATCCCATTCCATCATATTCATTACCATTGCCTCTCTGTCTATATTACTGATCTTCCTTCCGTAATTTATTGTTATTGCTGTATTTGTTTCCGTCTTAGGATTACCTTTGGTTTTTTTTTCTTGTTCTTTCATCCCTTTACTTATATTAATCATTTTCATTATTATTTTTTTCTACTTTTCAATTTTGTGTGCTACTTTAATTTGTTTAGTACTTTGTTTTCCCATTCCTTAAATTTCATTATAATTTTAATTACTTTCCATTTTTTATATTCCTTCCTTCTTTGTGATGCTACCATTTATTTTTATTTTCCCCTCTCATTCATTCATATTTTTGTTTCTTTTCCTTTTTCTTTATCATCGCTACGACTGCGTTTATTTTTTTTCTCTATTTTCCCTCCGCATTTTTGCACTTTTTGCACTAGTTTTTCTTTCCTTCTTTTTTCGCCTTTTCACTGACTTGTCTTCCCTCAAAATCCTTCTCTGGTTTCCTGTTTCTTCATTTTCATCCTTACTGTCTTTTTTCATCCTTTTTTTTAATTGTTTCTGTGGATTCGTAAAGCCTTTGATTTTTCTCTTCTTCTCATACCCACTTTATTTCTTTTTTTATTTTCTTCTTTCTTAACTCCGTTTATATTCTTTGATGTATGTCTTTTTGTTTCTTCAAAGTTTTTCTCCTTTTCCCTTCACCCCTTCTTGTTGCTCAGCTTTTCATCTTCTTATTCGGCTTTTTTACCTTCATGTCATTATTTTGCTACATTTTTTTTCGGATAAGCATACTCCGTTTCCAAATCATACTGCTGAATTCTATTTTTGCCTGCAGAGAAAATTAGTTACTCTTCTTTTACGATTCGTAGTTTTAGAGCTCATGCTTTTGAAGTGCCACTTTTCTCCATCTTTTCTCATTCCTTTATTTCTTCGTCATTACTTTTGCTCCTGCTCTGCATTCCTTTTTTTACCCTTACTCTTCCTTTTCCTTCCCTTTGTTTTCCTCCCATTTTCATCCTTGCCCTTTTGTTTCTTTTTAAAGTTTTTTACACGAACTATCTGCCAAAAGAATTAGAAACATCTTCTCAAGTTCCCTGCTTTTTTTCTTTCGAAGAAATAAGATTGTTTTTCTATTTTTATTTCTAGCACTGATTTCGGTGACTTTTGAAAACGGAACACCTAGAAAAGTACAATCTACTTAAATGAAACGCTATCCTTTCTTTGCCAGAAAATTTATTACAGCTTTGATGCAGGCATCCCTAACTAAAAATAAATTGTCTGCATACAAGGCTTCATCTTATTTCCAGTACCGCAACAACTGCGCCTTGAAAGTCAGAAGATTAAAAAAATCAGTAAAACATGGAAACGTATCTCTCTGCATGAATTTTTTGTAAAGAAATCATTACCCTGCTTGCATTCTTGCAAAGTAAGCGATAAATATCAGGGGTTTGCTTTACGACAGTCTTTCCGCCGAAGTATTCCAGCGTTGACCGTTAGGTAAAAGTACAAAAAACTAAGCATTCGCAAATCACCGTAGTTCATAGTTTCCAGAACTCGGATAGTAATCTACTTTCTTCTGTTTGCATGATTACTCACAACACATTTTACTAAGACACACCCTTCTCAAGAATGCTACTGTTAACGACGTATCACCGTTGTCCGTTAACATTTTCCTCTCGAATCGCCGGAGAAAGTCCAGTATCAACAAATCTCCGCAAACGATGATTGTCATCATTCGTTTCTTAATAACACCGTCAATTACAATACTATATGTATATCGGAAAGATTCGTGGCAATCTTGAGCTTCCGGTCTGTTCCTCTCGCTTTCTTGGAGAGGATTTTTCCCACGATCCAGTGGGACGACGACAGTGTCTCTTGGGAGAAAGTTCAGTCTTTTCTGCTCTCGAGTCATCCCTTTCCCAATTATCTCGTGATATACTTCGATTCCCTGACATGGGATTGCAACTTCGATATAATTACCCTTCACGTGACCAATATCCGCTGCAATAAACTCCAGCTTTTTCAATCTACTTGGCTCCATTTATCATTTGTTGGCATTACACTGGGACTGGTCTTCATTTCCACAACTCTAAAATGTAAACTCAACCAGCTGAACCTGACTTAGCCTAAACTTGAGAATAGTCGACTAGAATGTGCGAGATAAAGATCGAGTAGAGACGAGAGTATATTGGGCCCTGTCACAGTAAATTTGAGTTGATCAATTTGATCCCGAAACTGGATCAAAATGATATGCAACGCTTTTATACAGATTTTGGATTTTTTAGTTGGTCAGCAATTCGCGTTTCAGAATGATCGGATAATCAAGATGACTGTCATACATTTTTATGAGTAGCAACCATCGAGTATCAGTTGTTATGCCACAGCCAGGTCATGAGCGTCTACATGCACATAGAAATTTGAAAACTGATCTTTCGAAGAAATTTCCTTCATTTTTTTTTACGAAAAATCTTGAAGTTTCGACGAATATTTGAGCTACGTAAATCTGAAGAAAAACTTGTTGAAGGCAAAAATATAATAATCGCTGGAGGATTGTATTGACCCTCAAAAATTAAATTTTGTAGAAGTTCTTGATGTAAGTTGTTGGCTTTAGGGTCAAGTGAATTGAAACTAAATTAAGTTGTTTCAAACGTTTCGGCACACAATTGCTTTTCTCCTCTAGAGAAAATAATCGCGTCATCATGCCAAATCTCTGGTGCAAATTCTTATAAGATATAATAAAACTCACTGGTGAGGGCCACCATTGTGTGCCGAAACGTTTGAAACAAATTAATTGGTTTCAATTCAGCTGACCCTAACGCTAACAACTTACACCAACAGTTTCTACAAAAATATAATGAAAAATAATGAAATTCAAAATTTTCTTTTTTTTTAACTGAAAATTTAACTGAAGATTGATGATAGGAGATTCATCATTTTAGTTGAAAATTCATCCGTTTTGTTGAAGATTTAACTATTTTGTTGAAAATTGTTTTTTTTTTTTTAATTAAAAATTAGTTATCTTTTATTGAAAATTAATTTTTCTTAACTGAAAATTTAAATATTCCATTTTTGGTTCAAAATTTACCCTTTTTAGTTGGAAATTGAACTATTTGGTTGGAAATTCGTTTACTTTGATGGGCATTGTCTTTTTTAGTAGAAAATTAATTTCCTTGGCTAAGCGTTCATCTTTTTGGTTCAAAACTTGTTTGGTTGGAAGATAAACTCATTTTGCTGAAAATTAATTTTTTGGTTGAAGATTTAACATTGTATTTTAAGTTTCATCTCTTTCATTGAAAATTAAACTATTTTGTTGAAAATTCGGTTTTTGGTAGAAAATTAATTTATAACTGAAAATTACAATATTCCAGGTGAATCATCATTTGTTTAAAAATCCAACTATTATTGGTTGTAAAGTTAATTCTTTTTGGATTGAAAGTTAACTTTTTGTTGAAAATTCATATTTGAGGATTGAGGATTCAACTATTGCGTTTCAAATTCATCTTTTTTAGTTGAATTCAACTGTTTTTGATTTAAAATAAAAATATTTGTTGGTTGAAATATCAACTATTACATTTTTAGTTCAGAATTTAACTTTTTTGGTTGAAAATTGAACTACTTGCTTTAAAGTTGAAAATTCGTTTTTTTGTTGTTGAAAATATATTATTTTTAGTTGATAATTAATTGTTTTGACTGAAAGTTTGAGTATTCCATTTTTGGTTGAAAATTAATGTTTTGTGGTTGAAAATTTAACTATTGGGTTAAAAATTGATCTTTTTTATTTAAAAATTCACTTATTTGTTGGAAAATCATGTATTTTGTTGAAAATCCAACGTTTTCTGAAACACTTTCTATTGATCCGAGGAAGCTGTAAATCTTCCAGAACCGGAAGATCTAAAAAAACATTTCTCCCACGCTGAAAATCAGAATTTTCTAAAATATTCCTGGTTTTTGAAATATTATGTTGATGACTAGCCTACCTACGACTTTCAATAAAAAGTACAACAACTGCCATTCGAAAGATGTAAATGGAGTTGAGCAAACATAATTTTTGGAGCCGTCGTTTAGAATTATCCTTATACTATATTTTTGCATCAGAAAAGAGAAACTGTCCGTAATTTGCAGAAGGATTTCTTCGCTAATTTGAGAAAAAGCAAGACCAATTCTCATCAGCTTTCTAAGGATGTGATGATGTGATGATGAGGAAGCATCTAGGCGGGAAAAATGAATCATCAGCCGAGATCGTGTAAACTGGATTTGAAATGAAACGATAAATGGGATTAGATCGTGATTCGTGAACTAATTCTGATTTCGCGTTAAGTCGCGATAATTCTCACTTCTGCGAAAGGAAAGGAGGCTCGTGTACTCGGCAGTCGCAGAATTAATTGTATCGTCGACAAGCAATGGCGGCGCGCGCCATCGCGAGACCAGGGGAATATGAAATGACAAATGGCAGGGAATCGATCGCAGTGGCAAGTAATTGGTCGCATTCCCGGCAAATTGCAGGCGTCCCGAAAAAAAGAATTGACAGGTAGCCGCGGAATTAATTGCTATGGTACGCCCTTACGGCTGGCGAAACAACAGGGTCACGTTCCTTCTCGGAGATAATCTTTTGGTAGGAGCGAATCGGAGAGAGAAACACGTTCGCACCGCGAGTTTTCTTTATCTAGGCTTAATTAATTACGTCGCCGAGGAAGGCCGACAAACGCGTATCTCGCGGCACGTTGTCGAAACCCAAGGCCTCTCCAGTAGGAATTCCTACGGGACTTAAAGCTAACCAGATAGGCGGAGGCGCCTAGACGAGAGAGCGAAGGGTTGCAGAGTAATTAAAGTTAATTAAGAACAATAAGAGCCGAGAGATTATCACCCTTGCTGCTCGTCGGGAGCAGCCGAGGAACACTGCTTAGAAGGTTTAGGTGCATTTCGTTGTCAACTATTTATTATCCCCGCCACGTAAATGTTCTTCAGCAGGAAAAAGAAAGACTTTTTTAAATCACTCAATTCTGGAACATCACATGTATAACCTTTTGAAACTTTACAAAACGTACTAGAACAATCGAGAAACTTATTTGAAACAGTCAAGAACACAGAAAAAAAGGGAATTTTTTATCAATAAAGGTGACATGGTAAACATACCCTATCTGGTGGGTGAATTTTACCAGGTGAAGGTAGTTTTTGTTGGAGATAAACTAGATTACACTGAAATTGGGATAAAGATTAGACGTGGCTTTTTCATTTTCTATGCGATATTCTAAAAGGGTGTCTACTCACCTGGTAAACCTGGAATTGTCAGGGAATTTTCATATACCTGGAAAAACCTGAAAATATCAGAGAATTTTTTCAAATCAGGGAATTTTTTCGAACATGCTAAATTTTCTAAAAAATTGTAATATAAAATTAAATAACAATGTTTTTTTATTTGTAAAATTAGCTTTTAAGGTACTGGATTTATACTGATTTAAATCAAACTTCTTGTTATCTCATCAATCTCAGAAAAATATCTTTTATTAAAAGTATTAATATGTTAATTATGTACTAAATTTTAAGTATAAAGATAAAATAAAAATTTGTTCTAATTATAATTCGAATTAATGGACGTAATTACGTTCTTATTATTATTAATATTTTTAGTCATTCGATGATGATAATTAATATATTTAAGAATGTCCTATATTCATTTGTGAAAATTTCCTGAATTAAACCAATAAATTAATTTAATTATAAATAAAAGCAGTGAAATTCAACCAATCAGTTGCATTTTTCATCCAAAAAAATTACATTTCAACCAAAAGAGATGAGTTTTCAATGAAATAGATCAATTTTTAACTAAAAACATTAATTTTCAACCAATAGATAAATTTTCCATAAAAAAAACGAATCTTCAACAAAATACATGAATTTCCAACCAAAACAATTAGTTTTTAACAAAATAGTTGAATCCTGAAGCAAAACAATCAAAAAGTTAATTTGCAACCAAATAGTTTATTTTTTTACAAAATTGTTGAATGTTCATGTTAAAAAGACGAATTTCGACAAAACAGTTGAATTTTCAACAAAAAAGTTGATTTTCAACCAAATAGTTGAATTTTCAACCAAATTTTTAACCAGAAAGATAAAATTTCTAGTAAGGTATGCATTTTTTAACGAAAAGGACGAATTTCAACAAAATAGTTCTATTTTCAACCTGAAAAGTATGCATTTTTAACAAAAAAGTATATTTTTCAACCAAATGGTTGAATTTTTCACCAAACTGTTGAAATCTTAAGCCAAAAACATTAATTTTCTTTGAAAATTTATACGCAAGTTTGAGCGCGACTAGGGCGCGCGACTGTTGGATCTCGCGCTTCGCGCTCGATTATGTATTCACCTCGCGCTACGCGCTCGGGCGTATTTGCATCGCGCTTTACGCTAGGCTCCTCTAGATTTTTGCACTTCGTGTTCGACTTCGATGAAAAGAAAAAGTTTGTTTGCAAATATTATAAAATTATCAAAACCTCTACATATTAAGTGATTGTTAAATTTATTTTTATTTCAGACTGAAAAGGAACTTTATTTACTCAAGGTTCTATCGACCTTAAGGAACACATTCTCATCCAGACACTCGCGCTTCGCGCTCGATAATTGATTTGAAAATCATTTGAACCGTATGATAGAAACAAAAAAGTTTGAGCGCACTTACGGCGTGCGATTTGGTAAATACACTGAGCGCGCACTTTGTGCTTCGTGTTATATGTTCTTCATATACAAATTACTAAATTTGTATTTGATTTCAAATGAAAAGTGATGATATAATTCAGGCGACAAATTTTATTAGTTAACATTTTATTTTAGCCTGTGCCGTTTATCAAAAAAGTTAATTTTTTCATTTTGAATATATTCTTACCACAAAAATTGATTACGGGTTTGTAAGTCTTTTTTGAATGCACAATTTTTGTTCATTTATATGTTTTCGTACCTTGCATTGTTTTTTCAAAAATTTGATTTTTTTTACTGTCAATGTTATTTTCGCGAATAAAACAAAAACCACGCATCCTATCACATTCCTAAACATTCCTTGGATGAACAAATTTTGTTTCGGTCATTTTTTCGTAGCTGGTAATATTCGTCTGAAAATTTGATTTTTCTATTTTCAATGCTGTTTTTTACGAATAAAACAAAAAGTACGCGTCATATCAAAAAGTGAATGATAAGAAATTTGTAGATCTTTTTTAGGTGCACAATTTTGGTGAGATGATCTTTTCTGGTATCTTGCATAGTTTGACAGCAAAATGGCTTTTTTGATTTTTCATTAATTTTTTGTGCGATCAAAATTTGAATTTTTTATTTTTCAAAAAATTCAAAAAGTTGTTATTAAAATATTATAGGGTGTTCAGGAATCAACGTTTTTCTCCTCTTGACTTTTTTTCATATCGTGCGTTTTTCGGCTTAAAATTTTCATTTTAGTTTGTTTTTTGGAATTTTGAAAATGCTATAACTCCAGTAATTTTTTTTTTATCACAAAAAGTCATAAGAATATTTTGTTCGTCATTTTGCGTACCACTAATAACCGTACATAGAATTTTCAAATCTTCAAGAAAAGTGGTCTCAAAAATTTTCAAAATGTGCTCACTTTTTGGATTTTCATCCAAAATAGCTGGTTAACGAACTCGTTCTCTATTTTTCGGCCATAAAAAAGTGTGCCAAAGCTCAATCAAATCTGATCATTTTTTCGAAAGTTATCGTGGCTACAGACAGACAGACAGACTACAGACAGACAGACACCTTCGTAAAAATCGTTTTTTCTGACTCAGGAGGTCTCAAAACGTGGAGATTTGATGAAAACCGACTATGTCAAATTTTACATAAAACCAATACCTTCTCATTAGAATGAGAATGTAAAAACAATTTCGACACGTTCTAGAATATAATCAAACTTTCCCAAATATTCTAGATCAATCCATAATCAGTCCATAATATCCTAGGAAAGTCCTCAAATTTTGCTCATATTTCAGCGCAATCTAGAAAAATTTTCAACATGTAATACCTCTCAGAATCTTCTAGATCAACCAAAAGATTTCTGAGCATCCCAGGATATTCTATAAAAATTCGAAAATTTCTAAAATATTCCAATATATCATAGAGAACGTCGGATATTTCTAAAATATTACAAAATAGTCTAACATTTTGCGGAAAATTATAAAAAATTCTAAAACAGTATGGAACATTTCAGAATAATCTAGAAAAGCTCAGCATAATCTAGACAATTTCAGAATATCCCAGAAACATGCTAGTAGGCTAAAATATTACCGAGCATTTTGGAACATTCCGGAATATCCTAAAAATTACAGAATATTCCAGAGTAACAAAATTTGGAAACATATGCCATAAGAACATTCCATAACTTTCTGCTAATTTTAGATTCAGATAAAAATGAACTAAGGACCTAAGCTCAAGGAAATTTTAGTAACTTGTGGAATACCGAAGAACTTTTGAGGGGCATTTTGTAATATTCTGAAATTTAAAAAACGGTGAATAGCCCACAAATATATCATTGTACGAGGTAATTCCAAGATGAAGTTTGATATGTAACCTCATGTATTTATTGCAGCTGCTCCACACATAATTTGCTTTTCTTCTGAAAAAAGGCAAGTCGGATTCGCGTTAATTACACTGAGAAACGAGCAGTAAACCTCTAAAAGTCCGCTCGCGGAAAGTGATTAATGCAGCTCTCTGAGGGAGAAAAATGACTCAAAACGATTCCGAAAGTGGGGTTTTTTCATCAGGGACATTTACATTCGAAAATGCAGAGAAGCTGCTGTCTCTTCGGCTTGATAACTACGCAATTACGAGGAGAAGGCGAAGAAATACGTAAAAGGAAAGACAAAGATGTATCGTTTTCTTGTGTATTTCTTATTATTTTTTTTAGTTTCTTCCTCTCTCTACTTAAACGCCCCTTTTTCTTCTCACTCCTTCCTTTACACACATTTATTACCAAGAATTTATTAATTAAAATCAGACCCAACACGGATGTTACAGTCGCATACACCTCGACGTAAAATATGTCCGACACTCGCGAACTTCGCCCGGGGCTTCATAATATTTGTAAGAAAACAATGCGTTTCATGTCGAATTCCAGTCGTGGATGTTTCGGCAGCTCCTTAAATTAGTTAATCCAAGGTGGTCGTAGGTCAGTTAAAACCTGGAGATCAGGGGAAAGTCAGGGAATTTTATTGGTCTGGGAAAGTCAGGGGTTTTGACAAAAAACGTGCAAAAGCCAGGGAATTTCTATAAGAGGCACTTCAAATAACTGTGAAGCTTAATAAATTTTTAATTTATTTGCCGTATATTTCTATTTCTTCTTTTGCAGTAGCTTCCTCCTGACAATTATATTTTTAGTTAAAATTTTTATTATTTAGTTGAAAATACGATAATTTTGTTAAGAAGTCATCCTTTTTGGACGAAAATTCATCTTTTTGTGTTCAAAATTCAACTATTTTTGTAGAAAATTAAAATTTTGTTGGAAATTCAACTGAAATCTTTCTTGGTTGAAAATTCGTTTTTCTGGTTTAAAAATTCCTCAGTTTTAGTAGAAATTTAATCTTTTTTGAATAAAAATGCAATTATTCGTTGAAAATTCAACTTTTTTGGTTGAAAATTGAACTACTTGGTTGAAGGTTGAACTACTTTGTTAAAAAAATAATTTTTGATTGTTTGTTGAAAAACTCATCTCTTTTGTTAAACGTTCAACTATTTTGTAGAAAATTTATCGTTTTTAAATGAAAATTCAACTACTTAGATAAAAGCTGAATTTCTTTGTTAAAAAATTATTTTTTTGGGTGGAGATTCATCTCTTTGATTAAAAATGTAACTTTCCTGTTGAAAATTCGTTGTTTTTTTAGTTTAAAATTAATTTTTTTTTTAATGTAACATTTCCATTTTTGGTTGAAAATTGATCTTTTTAGGTAAAAATTCGTCTTTTTGGTAGAAAACTAATCTTCTTGGTTTGAAATGTTCACTTTTTTGTTTCAAAATGCAACTGTTTGGTTAAAAATAATAATTACTTTTTTTCTGGTTGAAAACTTTTCGGTGCAAAATACAACTGTTTTTGCTGGAAGTTTAATCTTCTTCGTTTGAAAATTCAACCATTCGATTGAAAATTCATCTTTGTAGGTTGAACATTTCAGCTATTTCGTCAAAAATTCAACTATTTTTTTAAACATTTAATAAATATGTTGAAAATTTAACCATTTTGTTAAACATTTAATAATGATGTTGAAAATTCAACTGTTTTGTTGACAATTCATCTATTTGGATAGATAATTCGTCCTTTTCGTTTGAAAATGCATCTTTTTTTTGCTAAAAATGTAACTATTTTCTAAACAAATTAATGACATGGTTACAAATGAAACTATTTTTAGTTCAAGTTTTACCTTTTGTGTTTAAAAATTCGACCTTTTGGATATTCATATATTATGGTAGAAAACCCATCTTTTTTATTGAAATCAATAAATTTGAAATTTATAAATTTCAATATAAAATTGTAATGTTTCATTGTCTGGATAACAGATTTTATATAAAAAATTTTACAAATTTAAAATGCTGGTCTTTGGATATTAATGGTCATGGAAAAAATAAAAACATTTCAGGGAGGAGTCAGGGAGTTTAGAAAATGAAGGTTTTCGTCCGCTCTTTAATGGATATTTAAGATAAAAATGATCTTTCTGCAAATAAAGTAGGAAGTATTTTTAGGTCTTACAGTAACAAGTACTTTGATATTGGTTGTCATTTGTAATTGTCAAAATAGTATTTTATAATATGTTGTCACGCGTCAGAAGGATTCATTTCTAATCCTACGAAATTCAAAAATCACACTTTGTTATCAGCCGTACAATTAAAAAAAATAGTAATTTTGAAAAAATGTTAAGAAACTTTAAATTGGAAAAGAAACATAGCAGATTAGAAAAAACATGAACAGTTTTCTCCAGTAGAAAATTGAGAGAGTATATTGACAGGCCACTCATTTTAATAATGTTTCTTAAATACTTGAAAAAGTCTTCTTTAAGTAAGAATTTTTAAAAGTAATTTGTAAAAGAAAGAGCTCCGACGAATGCAAAGAGAAAATGCCATCTTCAGTGTCATCGAGGACAGTTAGCTTTTTTCTTTTCAGTGCCTAGTGAACAGAGCTCGTCACTTAGAAGTAGAAAATCGTACCACATCGCAAAACAAAGAAATCACGTGTACTTTCTCCGAGAAAATTCTGTCACAACTTTCAGTAAGACCGCAACAAAAAATCCCATTAGACCCAACAGAAATCTGTGGTAGAAATAGAAGTTCAGGCTCGCGAATACTTTGACAACGTTATTAGACGTTTCCAGTCCACCGAAATCACTATAGTAATTGACCGAGGGATAATTCGCGATTTGTTTAAACTGACTTTCTACCGACGACATTTATCCTTTACCGCAAGAAAATTTCACAAAAATGAAAGATTTGCGAAAAAGGTATTAAAATAGAAAGTGCATTAAAGACTAGCAGAAAATTCACGCGCGCATAAACCATTTAAAAATCCATTATTAAACAAAGTTTTAAATATGAAGATTCTTTAAAATTTTTGAAACAATAATTAATCATATCCAATTGAAAGCAATTGGAATTTAAAAAAATATATATTGAACGATTGTAAATTGAAACGTTCCAAATTAAACAATTTTAGATTAGGTAAAATTTTGAAAAAGGACAAATACTTCGAATGGAATGAAAAGGAATGGAACTGGTTTCATTTCTAAATAAGCGCATTTAAATTCAATAATTTGTAATTGAAAGTGTTTGAAATTGAAAATTTGTAAATCAGATGCTCTCAAAATTTAAAAATTTCAGACTAAAATTTTGAAAATTGGACAATTTCATTATAAAGGAGTTGAAATTGTATCATTTTTAATGAAAGCGTTGAAAATTGGACAATTTTATTTTGAACTGAAGAATCTCGAAATCAAGATTCGGATGGAGTTCCGAATAGCGTAAACCGCCGATTTTTCTGAGACTACGTATACTTATGTATTTTGACGCGCTGATTACGAAAATGATAGTGAAAATGTGCGGAAATTTGATTTTCACGGTGAAACCATGAAAAAACCATAAAAATCATGGTTTTTTGCGATTATCTCAGCTAATATGCAGAATAAAAAAAAATGTTTCAAACAAAAGTTGTACACACCATTGAAATACACATTTTTTGTTTGAAACATTTTTTTCTGCGAGTGACAGTTTTCGAGAAAATCAAATATATCGATATTCATTTTTTTTTTGGGAACCAAGTTATACAATCTTTAAATGAACTATTAATAAAGGGATTTAAAAGGCAGAAGTTGAAAATTATTGTTACTTTTCTTATAAAAACGAGTCAAATATGGGTGTCTCACGATATGGGAATGTTCGTATTTACCTGATCGTTTAAAAGAAGGTCGTGTGTGGCCTTAGTTATTTTTTGTGCCCTGTCACAGGGGTGCCTTCCCGCCCCCACAACACCTGGAAAAGGGGGTCGTGTCTGACATAAGTTATTTTTGTGACCTGTCAGAGGGGTGCCTTCCCGCCCCCACAACACCTGGAAAAGGGGGTCGTGTGTGACATAAGTTATTTTTGTGACCTGTCACAGGGGTGTCTTCCCACCTCCACGACAGGCTGGAAAGGGGGTTGTGTGAGACCTTAGTTATTTTTTGTGACCTGTCACAAAAGGCAAATGGAATGGCAAAAGGAATGGTAAAGGAAAATGGCAAATGTAATGGTAAAGGGAATAGTAAAGGAAAATGGCAAAAGGAAATGTTAAAGGGACTGGTAAAGGTCAAAACGCGAAATGTCGAAAAATATTTCAAATACGAATTGTAAATCTCATTGAGAAACACATTTTTTATTTTGAATATTTTTTTCCGAAACCAATGGAGATACGATTGTAATCCTTATATCGTTTATTTCCTCGAAAACTATCACTCGCAGAAAAAAATGTTTTAAACAAAAAATGTGTATTTCAATGATGTCTACAACTTTTGTTCGAAACGTTTTTTTTTATTTTGCATATTAGCTGAGATAATCGCAAAAAACCATGATTTTTATGGTTTTTTCATGGTTTCACCGTGAAAATCAAATTTCCGCACATTTTCACTATCATTTTCGTAATCAGCGTGTCAAAATATATAAGTATACGGAGCCTAAAAAAAATCGGCGGTTTACGCTATTCGGAACTCCACCCCAAGATTCATTCTAATCCGCAGGGGTTGCTTTTGATTGAGGCCAAATATTTTTTTACTTCGGTTTCACGAAAAATATCTTTTTTATTTGAATTTTGTACAAAAGATGTTTTAAACATTAGCAATTTTGATCCACAAATGCTTTGATGTTAATATTTCAAAAATAGTACAATTTCAAAATGTTCAAAATTAAATAATTTCATATTGCAATTTTGAATACAGGATCATTTGAAATTCAAAAGAATTGAAATTGTATTAGTATTTCTTATTAAAAGTGTTCAAAATTGAAAAATTAAAAATCGAAAACTTTTGAATTTCAATCATTTTTAATTCGAAGCGATTACAATTTGACAATTTGAAATTGAAAACTAAATTTAATTGTTCAAAGTAAAAGTTTCTAAAATTCTAGAATTTTAAACTGTTACTACATGCAAAAATTATTATTTAATATTAAATTTGATTAGACAAATTTGTCATTATCACACAATTTATACTACAGAATGTTGAAAATAAAACGAATCCGACCTTAATTTAAAGCTGAAAAAATGTCTAATTCCCAAGAATTGTGATATTAACATTTTTGTATACCCGAACCCTTTAAAATTTTAGTTATTTTAAGTAAATTCCAATAATTTAAAAATTACAAATTTTAATTTTAATTTTTTAAATAAAGGCCGTGGCTACTTATACTGAAATTTTCTTACAAATAGCCAGATTTTTTCGTTACGAATAGGGGGAGCTGAAAAGGGACTATATTTGTACCGAAATTTCAGTACGAATAGCCGGTTTTTTTCGTTACGCGTAGGCACTCCCAAAATTAAAACTTATGAAAGTGAAAAATAGACAATTCAGCGTTCAACATGAGAATTTAAAAAAACCAAAACTGTAATCATTCAAAGTTAAAGAAATTATTCAATTTCAGATAGATCGATTTTTATTTTAAACAATACAATTTTTTACTTTTTAATTTCAAATCGTTTAATTTTTAAGGCTTCATTTAGAATTATTTATTCTTGAAATTCTACAATAAAATATTTTTCAATTTTAAATAATTAATTTTTTTTTTAATCTTGAACTAAAAATCGGACAGTTTTGAGATGTTGCATTGAAAAATAAAAAAAAATAAAAAACAAGATCGCTATGGCTGTTTTTTCTTCTTCTTTTAAGTTTAGTTTGAAATGTTCAATTTTTTGGAACATTTTAAAATAAAAAATAAGTCAATTTTCAGTGCCTAGTTCACGTCATTTTTAAGGCTTGAGTTTGACAACATTATTTTCTTAATTTTTCAATTTTCTGAATTTATTTTAGAGGCATTTAATTCCAAATTATTTAATTAAAAATCCTTTAAATTGATAATTGTGCAACTATCAAGTCTTTAAATTTTATATTCTACGATTTCGAAGAATTAAAAAAAGGAGACAATTTTGTACGTTTAAAATTAACAATGAAACCAGAAAATTTATAATAATTAAATCCAAAATTATTTAATTTAAAACTGACAGAAACTGAAACCAAACCATTTAGAATATTTGAATATTATTAAATTCAAAACTGACGATCAAGGCTTTCAATATGAAATTTGGCAATTTGAATCTTGAATTGCTTGAAAAGCTTGAATTTGAAACTGGAACGTCGTGAAATTGGAAATCTCCAAAAATTAAGAAATTCCATACCAAATATTTTCGAATTAAAACTTTTGAAACCAAACAACTTTGGTTGCAAGGCCTCAAAAATTAAAATGTTTTGTAATTGCGCATTCAAAACTATAATTTCAATTTGTGGTTGATTCTGAACCAATCTATTTAGATTATTACATTTTCCAAATAGGAAAAGAAATAATCCAAAAAAGTACACATTTATAAAAATGTCTAATTTCAGAACATCCTTTAAGCAATATTTATGTATAAAATAGATATCTTTCAATAAATTGAGTTAAAATATTTAGGTCTCAATTAAAGGAAATCTTAATTTTATTCATAAGCAACCCTGCAGTAATTGTTTTTAAAAAATTGTAAAAGAAAAAATTAATGAATCAAAAATTAAAGCATTCTTAAATTAATATATTCAAACTAAGTATTCAAAAATGACTAATATTCAAATCACGCATAAAAAAAGACTCGAAAATCAAGCGGAAGTAGAAATTTCAGTAGAAAATTCCTGTTAGGAAATTTACATTTAGGAAAGCCGAGAAAGAGTTTTACAAATATTTGCTTTTTCAATATAAATTTTCAAGTCATCTCTTATAAATAATTGAAACTTTTTCGATTGAAAACACTTTTTATGCATTGTCAGAAACACTATTTATTTGAACCGTTTAAATCGAATCATGCACTTTTAATCTTATTTATGAACTCCATAAAAGTAAAATCCCAAGATAAAAAAAGATCACCATAAAAGTAAACGATTTGAGCTTTAAAGCTATTTCTCGAAACCAATCGATCGAGTCTCACTGGTGTAAATCCCTTCCTCCGAATGTTTATCTTGTTTATTGTTTATCTCTTACGAGTGATTTACACTCATCCGTAACTACTTTCGACCGATATCGCGATACGGTTTCCTGAAGGTCGGGGCTTTGATATTGATTGAGCTTACTCGCCTTTCTAATTCGACATTCATTCTCCCATTATCATATTCTAAATTAAACAGATTGCAAATAAAATTGTACGTCTCTATTTTAAACGGAATATTATTCGAATTATCATAAAATTAGGTCAAACATAAAACCAAACCGGTTGATTGACTCAAAAAATGGTTTCGTCTTACTGAATTTTGATTGGAATCTCCAGGTATTGAAAATAAATAATTTCTTGCAGATTAACTCAAGTTAATATTGCAGATTGATCAAATAAAAACTTCAAGATTGATTAGTAGATAGTCTAGTAGTGTTTCGATTGTAATTAATACAAGAGGACAGATCGAAATTTCAAATTATAATTAATTAAAGCAGTGGGACATATTTGTAAAAGCAAAAAGATTAGCGTAGAATAATAAATTGAATAATTATATGTTCAATATCAATAATTACATATTGAATAAATTAATCACATGTTTCCTTGCTGTTTCCTTGGTTTCTATCTATCTACCTTACAGAAAATCTGACTTATTATTTTAATTATTATTTCCTGTGTGAAATGCTTTTTCGCTTGCGTCTTTTCTTTTTTTAGCTTTCAGACTGCAACTTTGTTCTTCTTCGTCTTTTTATACTACGTGTAAACGACAACAACATTACCATAAACAATGCTGCAGTTGAACTCGTCGCCACATGTAAATGTAACCTTTGTAAATCCAGAAGACGTTACGTGTCGCTCTCGCTTTACCTTGCAAGTGAAAGGTGGACGACGTGTTTTGGTTATACAATCGACAATGTCCTGTTAGTGGATAACCTTAGAAAATGCCATTCCGACATTCCAGAAATTAAAAATCGAATAATAAAGGTTGAAAGAAATATTTTAATTGGACAAAAATACCCAGGGTGACTAGTGAACGGGAAACTACCAATGCTTTCAGTTTAAAATTATTTAAAATTTATAATGTTGCAAATTTGAAATTGCACAATTTTAACTTTAAACCAAATTAAATTAATGCTAAAACATTGAGATTTTGAGCTTAGGATTTGAATTCGTAACATTTTCCATATTAAAATTGTATAATTTTCTCTAAATCCAAAATATAACAGGATGTCTACTAACCGGAAAACCCGGGAAATAGCCGTAAATTAAAAGAAAACCTGGAATCAACCAAGAATACAAATTCGGGATTGGAATCACATTTAAAGTTTTTGAAAATGTGAATTTTAAAAAGTTTCAAGAGAATTTTTTTTAAGATTTCTGGGAAAATTTAACATGATTTTTTATTCCAAAAATTAATTTTAAGAGAATATTTAAAAATATTTTATTGTCAAAAAAGAAGCCGGACGATTTCGAGGCAATTTTTCTGATTATACAGGATTTGAAAAAAATTAGGAAAAATACCATCATTTTCAGATATTTAAAAATTTATGCAAAAATTTTATAAAAATTTTGGCAAAACTTAGAATCAATTAAAAAGTTATTCAGAAGATTTAGAAATAAACAAAAATTTTTAACTTGAAAATATTTTTATAAGTTATAAATAAAACATAATTTTTTGAAGCTTTGAAAAAAAAATTTCAAAGCTTTCTAAGATTTTTAAAAGGTTTCAAAAAAACTAAAAGTTTTTTTTACAATTCTTGGGAAAATTACTAATGCTTTTCTATTTAAAAAAAATATATTTTGAACGATTTTTCAAAATGTTGCAAATAATTCTAGTCAGTTTAAAAGATGTTTGAACATTCTTCCCTTGATATCGAAATTTTACCTTTTTGGTTAAAAATGTAATTGTTTGGTTGAAAATTAATTTCTTTGGTTGGGGATTCGGCTATTGTGCTGAAAATGCATCTCTTCTGGTTGAATTCAACTGTAATTTATCAAAAATTTATTTTTTTGGTTGAAAATTTAACATTTTGTTGAAAATTCGTTTTTTGTTTATTTGGAAATTAATTATTTTAGCTCAAAATTTAACTATTTCATTTTTGGTTGAGAGTGGGTCTTTTTCAGTTGAAAATGCATGTATTTTGTTAAAAATTCTTCTTTATTCAGTATAAAATTAATGTTCTTGGTTTAGAATTCATCTTTTTGATAAAATATTCAATTGTTTGGATGAGAATGATTTTTCTTCTTGAAAATTCAACTGCTTGGTTAAAAATTCAACTATTTTGTTGAAAATTCGTCTTTTTTCTATGAATTTAACTCTTTTTAATTTAAAATTAAAATCTCTTTTAGTTGAAATATCGATTATTACATTTTTTTGACGGTAATTTATGTTTTTTGAGTGAAAATTTAACTACTTGGTGAAAATTTGAACTACTTCGTTAAAAATTCATTTTTTAAATAAAGATTCATCTCTTTGGTTGAAAATATAACTATTTCGTTGAAAATTCGCCTTTTTACACGAAAATTCATTATTTGATTGAAAATTGAACTATTTGATTTAAAATTAACTTTATTCTTGAACATTCATGTTTTCGGGTTAAAAAATTGCATTCTTTTTGGTTGAAAATGCAACTGGTTGAAAAATTTTTGATTGAAGATTCAACTATTTTGTAAAAAATTGGTCTTTTTCCAAAAATAATTAAAAATTTGAAAATATTTTTAAACGTTTTAAACAGAGTGTAGATTTTTGGAGATTTCGAGACAAAATTTAGAAGCGTTTAAAAAATTTTGAAAGGTTTCAACAAAATAAAAATTTGTTCTTTAAGATTCATGGGGAAATTTCATATCGTTTATATTTAAAAAAAAATAAATTCTAAGACTGAATTGAAAAAGATTTCAAACCATTTCATATGATTTTCTAAAATTACAAAAAAGAATATCAAAGATTTTAAACCACAATTTTTTAATTGTGCAAGGTTGTAAATTTTAGAAAAAGTTCGATTAAGTTTAAGAGATATTTAGAAGTTTTGAAAAAATTCAAAAACAATTTAAAACTTGTAATGATTTCAAAATACTTTTAGATCTTTTGGAGATTTCGAACAGAAAATTACGATATAGTTTTCAATTTATTTGGTATTAGCGATTGATTATTCATTAATTATTGAAGATTTATTACAAAAAACCATTATAAATATTGTTTATTTTGCTATTGACTGAAGTTTGGCTATGATATAATAATAAATGATTAAGAATATTTTTTTGTAATTACTCTTCAAGAATTAATAATTAATTAATCTCTAATACGAAAGACATTGAAAATTATCCCTACGAATTATTAACCAGTTGAAGTACCAAAAATATTCAACCAAAGATATGTTTATACGAAATAACAAATGGTATGTTAACATTTAAAATTGATTAAATTTAAATAGATATTACTGAAATTTGGTTTTGAATAGGTTAAAAAAATGTTTCAGCTTTTGTAAACTTCTGGAAAATGATCGAGAAAAAATGGTTCAAACCGTAAAAATTACTGTTTATTTTCTCATCAGATTTTAAATTAAAGAAAAACCATTCTATAATTATACTAATTTGTATTCTCTTTTATGTTTCAGGTGAGTCCTTGTTCTCGATTTGATCTCTCCGGTTTCGTGAGTAAAAATATTGACAGAAAAAAGTCAAATCTTTTCCAAAAGAAAATTTCTTCGTTGCAACTATATAAGAAGTGGATTGCTTCAAGACACTTCTTATTAACAATATTCAGACGTCTTCATCCGTGCATGATACATGAGTCCATAAAAAATCTCCTTTGCCATAATTGGCGCACTAGAACCTTTATTTAGTTATTTTCAGTCCCCTATTAGCTTACAAATTAATATAATTGCTTCTGGAATATTAATACAAAGTACAAAGTTGTTCATAATTGCCTGTCAGAGAAACAACCTGTCGCCGCAAGTGCCCAGATTTCAATTAAATCTCCATTAACGATAAAAATACAAAAAACGAAATTCCTCGTGTCAAAACTCAAAAGAGCGAAAGGGAGGAAATTTTTACAAAAAAAGGATGTCTCGTTGTTTTGTCTAGAATTCTAGATATGGGCTGCAAATTCATCTTCGTTAATGTCGATTCGCGATTTGAAAAGCGGAAAGGAAATGGAGTAAGGACAAAATCATTCTGCGTCTGATTATCTCCGTTTTCTCTGTCACGACTTGTCTTCGTGAAAAAATAATTGATTCACGATCGTAAGAGGAATAAGGTTGAGGTATGTTGTGTTGGTACATTGCAGAGTGCAGACTCTTCGAATACTCTTTACGCAACGCGATCCACTATTCGATCGCAGACCGTTAATTTAATTTGCACTTTCCAGTTAATTAATCCCAATTACATGCCCCTTTAAGCACCTGTCTGATACTCAAGTATCTAGAGCCTTCTATTAAGGTATTAGAATCGAAATTTCAGCTGTTTTGAAAGTCTGGAAGTGTGGAAATTTAGTGGATTTTAATTAAATGTGTCGAAATTTAAACAGGGTGTCTAGCGAAATTTCGTTTCCGAAGTACCGGATTTCCCGAATTGGAATTAAGGTGTTTCCCGGTTACCTCTTGTGATATATATGTCTCAATGTCGCATGTCATTATTACTTCAAAAAATACTAAAAGATACTAGAAAAGTTGATAAAAATAAAAATTACTTTTATCCGGAACAGTATGATTTTACCAAGTGAACTGGTTCAGGATAAGTTTTAAAGAAAATAAATACCTTAAAATGAAAATTCAAAACATGATGTGTATCAGAAAAATGAGACTTTTATTGCTTCTAAACCAAAATTTGAAACAAGGCAAGACAAACCTTTGAAAATTATTATAACTTATTTGTTCTAAGTTCAGATCTCAGCAGAATCCAAAGAAAAATCAGCAAAGTTTATTCAAAACGTCAATTAAATTCTATGGTTACCTTTAAAATAAGCCAAAAAAAACTTTTTTGTTTCGACTTTTTTTCGCAATATTTCTGAAAGAGTGGTCAACAATTATATCTTTCGTCCTAGTTTGAACATAAGAAAATGTAATTTGTTTCATTATTAACATTATATAATATTATGCAACTAACATAACCAGGTAGTCCCATACTTCTTGCTGGTAATGAATATTGAAAAAAATGGTATTAAAAAAGTTAATTATATTAATAAATTGTTATAACTATTTTATTTATTTTTGGTTTCATTTTTTTATTGTAATTAAACTTGTGAAAAAAATGTTTGATATGAAATATCCGCCCTTCAAATTGATGATCACTCAAAATGAGACATGCGAAACTTGTTGAGTTGTTTACCCTAAAACTAATAATTTTATAACAGGATGGCCGCTGGACAGGGAATTTTTGAGACGGGGAAAAGCCGGGAAATTCATTTTCCAAGGCGATTCTGAATCTCTTCAAAACTAAATACTTTACAGGTTTGAACGTTATAAAAATTGAACTGTTTCAATCCGAAAGCCTTAGTAGTTGAACAAATGTAAACGTGCGATTGAAACTTTAAAAACTATTTTCCATTTAAAAATAATTTCAAAGCCTATGTTCAAATATTGTTCTAGTCTAAAATATTACATTTTTCATCCATGGAATTTGAGATATTTTTTTTTTATTTAAAAAAAAGAAATTTTTAAATATTTATAAATATTGGACTGTTTATTTAAAATGTGCAACCATAAATCAAATATAAAAAACTAAAAAATTTTAAACTTAATTGTTTCAAATAGAAAGCCTTAAATCGTTAAAATTTCAGACTGCTAAATTTAGACTTTGTACGTTGCAATTTTAATTGTTTCATTTTGTTGAATTTATAATTAGTATGTTAAATTTGTTCATTCTGACGGATAATTAACAATAGAGCATTTAGAAATGTATTGATTCATTCGTCAATTTAGAGGATTTGAAATGATAACGTGGATTTATATTTTTTAACCAGACATCTTCCAACTATAGTTTGTAGTTCAACGGCATATAATTTAAAATTATTAATGTTGAAAGATTCCATTTTATACTTGTAAATTATTGAATGTTTGAATCAAAAATGATTTGAGCTTCAATTTTTAAAGTTTTAAATTCAAAAGAGTTTCACTTTGAGTTCTTTAATTTGCAGTTCAATTTTCATTTGTTTTTTCAAATAACAAAATTTTCACCTGTAAGAGTTCAAAATTTTTAATTTCAATGACCATGAACAATTTTTTGTGATCCAAGAAAAAACCGGGAAATGACAGGGAATTTTTTCCTCCCGCTGCATAAAACTCAGAACCGTAATACAATCGGAAATTTACTAGAAAAAATACTTTTTCCCAAATGCCATGTTTATACATATCAACGTTATCGACAAAAAATAGCAGAAATAAGGCAGAAAAAATAGCACACGAAATTTCTTAGTGCAAATTCCCGGATTTCCTGTGTCGCAAGACACCTTTTTAAAGGGGTCAATAATGATTATAGGTATCGTTTTTTCATGGATTGAGATCTTAAAATTGATTGGAAATTTAGAGTAGAGTTGATGAATTATTTAGCGTTCCGGCAAAGAGGGAATATCTGGAAAAAGTGGAAATTTTGGTTATTTTGATCGTATTTATGGAATTTTTAAATGTTCGTGGAAATTCACTATCTTGAAGCCTTTAAATGATATTTTTTATTTTTTTCTCTAATTCAAAAAATGAATATTTTATACTGATAAATCAGAAATATTTCCTGTTTCTATGATTCCCAAATTGAAGACTTGCACATTTTTATCGATTTCAAACTTGAATTTTTAAAGGTCGATTTTTACATATTAAAATCTTTCTCATTTTCATACTTCATGGAGGACTTTTCATGTGTCCGCTTGGACGCATGGAAGTGTTTCGTGTTTCTCGTCCGATCACTGAAGTTAAGCAGCGCTTTACTCGGTTATATTCGGATAGGAGCCGTCTTACTACATACTAGATAGAGTGTAATTTATCAATGTTGTACCTGCCAGGGGTACTCTTATCCAAACTATATCCTTAATTAATAGAGTATAGGAAAGTGAACAATTACATCAAACATAGTGATGTTTTCGTTTTAAATATAAAAAAAAACATTTTTTCATATGAAACAAAAACTACTGTTTTTTAAATTAAAAATTCACTATAAGTAGCTATATAAAATAATCGAAGGTTCGTCAGTAGGTCAATTGATGAGTCTTGAAAAAGTCTACACATCTACATACAATAAAATGTTTGTACCGTAAAAAATGAGAAAAGAATATACTTCTAAACATTTTTTGAGGAAAGTATAAACGCAAAGAAAAAACAGGTCTGAGTGACCAATCTAGCTTAAAATCCTATTAGACCTGAACATCGGTTGGACCTACAAACTCTTAGATCATAGTTTTTTTACTTTTCGAGATATGAAACAGAACATGTTTTTTTTTTTAATTGTATTTTTCAGTTTCTGGGGTCGAATTATGCCTAAATATGCCAATAAAGTAGATTTCAAAATATTGATAATTAAAAACCTTACCTTAATTATCCTCGTAATTGCCTTAATTTTAAATAATATAGTTCTAGGTATACAAGAGCTGGTCAGATTTATAAGATTTTAATTGTAAAGCTTAAAAATTTTGTCACAAAGAATTTAATTTATACAGATAAAATATCAGACTACACTGTTAAAAATGTTTGCAATTTTAATATACATTCAATATACATTTGTATATTAAATCTAAAACTTAGGTATACGAAAGCGCCATTAAGAGACTATGTTATTAAATTTCATATACAGCATATTGATCATTTATCAGGAAAGTCAGATATTTGCACTTTGCACAAATTAAAAACCATTTTGGCAACAATTTTCAATTATAAATAATCAAACATAATATTTTCTCCTAGATAAATTTAAATGACACTGTTTTTAAAGAGAAAAGTTCAATTAAACGGATAATTTAAAAACCTAACCCCCAAGCACCTGTACTCGCGTTAAAATTCTAAAATTCACAGCGAATTTCAGAAAAAATTCCATCCGTACGTTGCACTTTAATTGTAAGTAGGAATTTAGTCGACGAATTGAAGGTTATTACTTTATTTTTTAATATTTGACAAGATCTGAAGGCATCAAAGGACTTGTTGTTTTCACGCACTCTGTTTTACCGACTTTAATATACATTTATATTAATTTTACAACATGATGGTATATTAAAATTAATGTACGGTATATGCAAATTACTTTACTCACATGTATATTAAATTTCGATCAGATTTTTTTAACAGTGTATGATACTGTTTTTGTCCCAAATGAACTTAATTGAACAATATCACTCTATTCAATTTTTTTATTCTCACTGTTCTATATTCATATCCTTAACATCAAAACCCGAGAGCACGAAAAGCATATGCGTGAGAACTAAAATCTAACAAGCAATTTATGCTAGCTGCATAAAAATTTGTTCAAAAATGTACAAAAATGCTCACTTTTATATTTTGTTCTTTTTATACTTGTAACTGTCCTCTTTCTTTTTATAAAGTCCCAAAAATAGCATTTTTTATAAAAAGAAACCTCTTATACCCTTCATACATATTGTTGAATCATATATATTTACCGAAAATTTGGAAAATAATAGTGAAAAATAATTTGGCAACAGGCTTCCCCATTGAAATTAAATTTTAGATTATACGATAAGCAATTCTGTAGTTAATTTTGTATGAAAAATATTGGTATTCATTGAAGCATTACGTGATTTAATTTTCTAGTTATTATGGCTTACGAAGTGAATTTTGATGAAAGATAATATAATGGAGAGAATAACGTTGTAATCTTATATGCTTACGATTACATCAAAATCCTCGTGTGTACCTCGTGCATTGTCGAGAGTGGATCCATCTGAGCGTTTGGTTATTTACGCCGACCACTCCCCTGTTAATCGGATTATTTTCAGTATTAAAACGGATTTTCGTTTTATACCAAGTATACTTAATTTCAAATTTTAATGATTAAAATTACCAATTTAATATCTTTTGTGAGTTTGGACTTGATTAATTAATTATCTTGCTCTGAATCTCGACTTAAATAGAGTAATTCGAGCCTTTCAAATCAAACCAGAACATTAGTATAAATTGATCCTGTGACTAAATAAATGTCTGGATAAGTTACTGATCAAATAAAAGTACAACTGAATAAATAATACATTAAAGCGAATTTAAAATCGAAAAAAAACATATATAATTAATTTCACTCGGACACATTAATTTTAATCAGTGAAATAAATGCACGTTTAAAAAGAAATTTGAGGCAACGCTTGCGAGGGTTTTATATATGAGTCGAGTCTAATTCATGCATTAATGTAATTCATGATGCATTAATTAAGTAGTCTTCGACAAATGTGCAAAACGATTTTTTGTCTAGACTCGCTAGAATGAGCCGGTGAAAATGTCGATCTTCAAGGATCAGAAAAATTCAACGAGTGGTCATATCTCTATGTTACGTATTATATAGCGTGTTGTACCCTTGTAGCTTACAGTGCACTACAGGGTGCCTCTCATTGCAAAGACGACCTTATTTAGCACGCCAGGAATTCCTCTTCCTATCCATGGACACTCCATACCATACCACTTTAATATATATTTGACTCCGTTCCAAAGATTCTTCCAAGAATTCTTTTGGACTCTTTTCAAATTCTTCAATGGTAGATCATTTTGTGTCTCTTGTTTGGATATACAGTATGTGATGAAGGAAGGACGATTAAACAGGGTGGAGTGGCAAAAAATTAGAAGTCGGAAACTCGAGCCATTCTCGAAAAAAAACGGCTTTCAAAAAATCCACGCTCCTTACTACATGGACCGCGGTGCGAGAGTCTTTCCACTCCTGGTTCGATTAGGTGGTAGCGCTCCGAGTTTGTAAGTGGAAAGTTTGTGCTCGTTTCCTGCTGCTGGCATTCAATGACCATTTTTTTTAAGCCCAAAAATTCATTTTGAACCAAATAGTCGAATTTTCAAATAAAACAAGATGAATTCTCAACGAAAAATGTAATAGTTGATACTTCAATACAAAAATATTTTCATTTTAAATCAAAAGCAATTCTCAACCAGTTGTATTTTTAACCCAAAAAGATGAAATATTTTCCGAAAGAGACGGATTTTTAACCAAAAAAATTACTTTTTAACAAAGTAGTTCAACTTTTAACCAACTAGTTGAATTTCCAACCAAAAAAGATATTCTCTGCGAAAAAAAAAATAGTTGATATTAAAAATAAAAAAGATTTTAATTTTAAATAAACAAGAGTTGAATTCAACCAAAAAGGCGATTTTTCAAAAAAATAGTTGAATTCCCAACCAAATTTCTGAAACTTCGGAATATCTTTTGAAATAAATTAAAGTTTTCCTACAATTTTTTTAAATTCTATGCAAAAGATAAAATAATTGTCTTAAAATCTTTCAGATTCTTTTTCAACATATTTTTAAATCTTCAAAGCTTATAATAAAACTTAAATCATCAGAAATTTTTCCTGAAGTCTTATTTTTGGTACCGGTAATTTTTGGTTTGAAAAAGTTTACAAATTATTATAGTGTGGTAGAAAAATGTTAAAAACAAAATTATCGTCAATATAAAAAAAACATTTACAATAAAAATTTTCTCCTTTATAGATAAATACATATAGAATCTTTTGTTGTCATTTTCAAAACATTTGGTCAAAAAGTTGAGATAAGAATTGTTGCTTATATTTTTCAAGAAGCATTTAAAATGTAAGTTTTCTCTTTTAGAATTAAATTTGTAGCATTAAAATTTCTCATTTGGAAATTTAACTTGTGTATTTGAAAAGAATTTTAAATACCCTCAATTATTTAAGAACGAAAATAGCAACACTATTTTTCAGCATCTTAATTCGAGTTATACACGTATTTATTCAGATACAAATTTAATCAAATGCCCATTCCAATATGTTTTCTCCTAAAAACCATGCTAAAATTATTCACTCTTTCCAGTCTAGCGATTAGAACCAGATTACACCCAGTAAATTTTATCTTTAGCTTAATTAATTTTGGATTAACAGTGGGTGGGCCTTTCATTGACTTAGCTGCAGTTGAACGACCGAAAATTGCTGCTTCTTTAGAACCTAATGTTCATTTCTACAAAATATATTTGCTTACCAAGCAATTTCATAGTTTCGCTGGCGGCGTGGGACTTTGTGATAGGCAATTACCTGGTTGGTTAAGCCCCTCAATTTCAGCAATTCAAGGACACTTTAAATGTACCTTATACAGCCGGAACTTGCGTATCCGCTTTGCAAACAAAGCAGATCTTTCCGCTAAGGATCTGAGCTCCGAGCAAAGATAGAATCAAATCGCGACTCATCGCGTGGATCCCGTTTTTGTCGTTTCACTGTCCCGTTTATTTTGACCTGCGATGACGTCGTGGAAAAAATTGATTCCCCGCATGCAAATCACCCTATCATACGTATGAAGCCTAATCCGGAATTTAACTGTACATGTCTTGTAAAGCATAAAATAAATATTTCAAATATGGTCCCTTTAGAAATGTACTTAATGTAAGAATATTTATTACTTTATCGTGTTCGATATTCAAAATGGTTCCTGGAATTGAAAATAAATGTAATTTATTAAGGGAACGTCCATTAATATGTTTTTTCAAATTTTAGACCCCCTTCCCTCTCCCACTGTAAGGATTCGTAAGATTTTTATATAAATTATTTTCACCGTAAACGATACTTCAAAGGATTTCAAACGATTTTAAGGTATTTTAAAGGTCTACAAAGTTTTACAAAGAATCAGACCATTTTCACGGTATTGAACGAGATTTCCGAAGCTTTTTAGAGATTTCATGAAATCTCAAAGACGTTCAAAAGGTTTCAAGGGATTACAAAAGTTTTAGGATAGGATTTCAAATTATTTTAAAAGTTTTCAAAAGAGTTTGGGGAAATTAACTAGTACAATTTCAGAGAGTATCTTAATTCTTCAAGGGATTTTACAAAACTTTAAGGGACTTTATGGAGTACAATCTCTCTAAATCCGAATTAGTAGAAATTTTACTAATTGAATTAGTAGCATTGCATCTGACTGTTAAATTAGTAATTTTATCACTTTCTACTAATTGAAATGGTAAGATTTAGGTTACTAAATGAATTAGTAAGGGTATTCTACTAATCTGCTTAGTAGTACCAACTTACTAATTCAATGAGTAACAATGAATTACTATTGGGGATTTAAACATGATATGCGACACTGTCGGCCTCTACGCGAACTAACCAATATGGCCATGGACAGCCGTGGATGACATACTAAATACACGTAAAACATCAGGAAAAACAGCAAAAACATAGCGTTTAAGTGTAATGATTGTCCAACTGAATAAATAAGTGCTGTAATAAGTAGCTCTGATGAGCAAAATACTTTTCAGAGCTGATAATTATTTGCTCCAATAATGGAATTTGCACATCAGTATCGAAAATCAACAAGTTTCGGAGGTTGTTGTGTCAGTGGTTGTGACTCCAAAGAGAATAAAAACCTCAATTCAAGTTTTCATAGAGTGCCACAGATTGGAAGTGTTAAAATAAAAAGGCGAAACTTATTTGGAAAAATTGAAGTTGTAGATAAACACAGTGTGTGGTTGAGAAATTTCGATCTGAAAGATTGTAACGTTAAGAATTACTTGTCTGCTCCTTGAATTTTATTATTGCCTTGCGTAGTTTAAAACGATTAGTGTATGAAAACATTTACGTTTTATCGAAAATTAAGTGTTACGTGTGCATTTGTGCAATTTCCATCGTATACAGTGAAAAAACACATTTTATGTTAAAACTGTTTACCAATTCATTTAGTAGTAACGTTACCAATTTCTTTAGTAGATACAGTTACTAATTCATTTAGTCAGTTATTCTTACTCATTGAATTAGTAGATTTTTACTAATTACCAGTAAACGAATCGGCACTATTTGAATTAGTAGAAAACTACTACCAATTAGTAGTTTTCTACTAATTCAAATTTAGAGAGATCAGATTTCCAGAAATTTTACTGGATTTCAAAGGATTTCAAGAGATACCGAAGGATTTTGTGGGATATGAAGGAATTATTAACGTTTTCCACGGATGTAAAGGTATTTTTAGAGGTTTCTTAACACTCCAAAAGATTTCAGGGGATTTCGAAATTAATTTAAACGATTTCACAGGATTTTAGCAGATTTAATGGGGTTTCGATGATTCTGCGGCATTTCAAAGGATTTTAAGAGATTTCAAAAGATTCCAAATAAGATTTTAAAGGGTTTCCTTATAATATAATGGATTTTAGGGTATTTTGAGGAATAATTTTAATGACTTTTAATAGATGTTAATGGATTTTAATGCATTTTAATATATTATAAGTAGATTTCAAGAGATTCGGAAAGAATCCCATTGATTTCAAAGATTCTAATGAATTTTAAAGGGATTTCAAAGATTGCAATGGATCTCATTAGATTTTGAACTATTTCACGTACTTTTATGGATGTTCACCGATTTTTAGTTAGTTTAAGGAATTTCCACAGATTTTAAAGGATTATAAGGGATTTTTATAAGATTTTAAAGATTTCAAGTGATTTCAAGGAATTTCATAATTTTTAAAGAGTTTTAAGGGAATTCAAATGATTTTAAGAGATTTCAAAGTCACGGCATTTCAAAGGATTGTAAAGGATTTCATGTGATACAGAAGTATTTTCACGAATTTTGAAGGATATCAGGAGATTTCGAAGACTTCAAGGATTTTCAAAAGATTTGCAAAGATTTCAAAGATTTTTAAAGGACTTTAACGGATTTTAAGAGATATAAAGGGGTTCCGATAATCTTACGGAATTTGAAAGGATTTCAAGAGATTTCAAAAGATTCCAATGTATATCCACGGAGTTTCAAAGGATTTCCGAACATTGTATAGGATTTTAAGATATTTTACAGAATTTTAATGGGTTTTAAAAAAATGTAGTAACTTTTAATGTATTGTGAGAGATTTCAAGAGATTCAGAAAGATTACCACGGATTTTAAATATTTGAATCCATTTAAAAGGATTTCAAGGGACATCGTAATATTTCGAAATTTTTCACGGAATTTTAGAGATTTTAACCGAATTTTAGAGATTTTAAGGAATTTCCATGGATTTTAAAGGATTATTAAGGATTTTTATGGTATTTTCAAGATTGCAAGATATTTGAAGGATTTTTATAGTTTTTAAAGGGTTTCTGGGGAATTTAAGGGATTTTAAAAGATTTCAAAGTCAGTCACGGCATTTCAAATGATTCTGAATTATTTTTTCATCTGATACCGAAGTATTTTCACCAATCTTGAAGGATATCAGGGGATTTTAATGAGATTTCGAAGATTTAAAAGGATCTAAAGAGATTTCAAAAGATTTGTAAAGATTTGAAAGGATTTCATTGGATTTTAAGAGATATAAAGGGATTTTGACGATTTCACGAGATTTCAAAGGATTTCGTAAGATTTCAGAATATTTCATGGAATTTCAAAGGATTTCTGAATATTATTAAGCATTTTATGGTATTCCAAGGAATTTCAATGGTTTTTACAAAATATTAATGAATTTTAATATATTGTGAGGGGCTTCAAGAGATTCAGAAAGATTCCCACGGATTTGAAAGATTTGAATTAATTGTAAAGGATCTCGTGTGATTTCGAAATATTTTATGGAATCTCAAAGATTTTAGCTGATTTTGATGGATTATAAGGGATTTTAAAGGTTTTAAGGAGTTTGAAGAAATTTTAAGCAATTTCAAGGATTTTTCTACGGAGCTCAATCGCTTAAAAAATGTTCAAGAGGTTATCAAAGAATTTAAAAAGATAATTTAAAAAATGTTAAGGGATTTACAAAATTGTCAAAAGTATTCACAGAATTTCGAAGGATTGCAAAAGATTTCCAGATATTCCACGAGATTTTATGAAAGGTGTACTTCAGATTTCGAGAATGATTTATCTCCTCGACCAAAACAGATGTTAATCAGCATATTTAAAAAAAAATAATTAAAAAGAGGAAGCTCACGTAAGAAATGCCCCCCCCCCCCGTGTACGTACTTGTAAAATCCCCCCCACACATCCCAAAAACCCTTACGTAATTAATGAAAGTTCACTAATCCATATAGTTTATTTATATAAAAATGGAAAAATTCTGTTTTTGCGTAAGCATGGTAATGAAAATCTGCTTGGAAATCTTTGATGGCGAATCACAAACCAGTACAACTGCAATCAGCATGATAATTCAAGATGACGATTGCAAAACGAAGGCTTTTATCTTCTTTAACAAACAATGCTTGTTTTTGCATTAACGCGTCATCGGATTTTCTTGCCAAGACAACAAAACGATCCTCTCGTTATTGAGAATCCATTCTTCATTTCTCTTATATAATCAAGCAAATAAATTTTTCAATTCTCATTGTCTAACAATTTTTCTTCTACGATGTATACAATGTACTTTGTCTTGTCGCAAAAATCGAATGTAATTTTCACTACAATGGCAAAATTGTGAAAAATAGTTGAGTTATTATTTTTGTATAATTTATACGAAATAACCTCGAGGTGATAAATCTTGAAGAATGTTTAAAGTTTATTGTGCCAAGAACTTTTCTCTAAATCAATAAACCTCAAGAGAATATTTATTTGTGATAACTGTTCATACAGAGATGCCTTTAAAACTGGGTAATTGACATTTTTATATCCAACTTTGAACGAAATAAAGAGCAACCTGCGGTTGCCATTAATTATCGGTATCGTCTGGGAGTCTGACCTACATCCCGGCGTCATTGCACTTGTCGTTGTTATTATTTTTTTAACGACACCACGTCACGCCGGATAAGGATCGGTTGTCCTTTTCCTCCTTTTCGTCCCACTCATCTTCCTATCTTTCCTTCTTGATCCACACCTTTATCGAGGTTCTGTAAACCAAAACATCACATGCTTTTACTGTTTTCTTTTTACATTTTTCTTCTTTTACATTTCCAAACAAACCCAGGGGGTCTAAAATTATAAAAAATATACATTAAAAACAAATTTTTTTCATTTTTTTCTCATCATGTAGACAGTCTTTGAAATCATTTTGAACACAACCTTCTAAAATATATTTTCACAATTTTTGTGTAAACTAGAATAATCAATTGCGCACTAGACACGGGTGTAGTTTTTGAGTTTGAGGGGACACACAATTTGTAATACAAAATAAAAATTTGGAATAACTATTTATTTTCAATCAAATAGTTGAATTTTCAACCAAAAAAAAAAAGATAAATTATCTACAAAAAAAAAAGATTAATTTTCAACCAGTTGCATTTTTAACCAAAAATATTACATTTTAAATAAAAGAGCAGATTTTTCTACAAAATTGTGTAATTTTTTAATCTGCAAATATGAATTTTTGACATAAATGTTCATTTTAAACCAATTGGTTCATTTTGCAACCAAAAAAGTGGATTTTTAACAAAGTGGTTCAACATTTAACCAAGTAGATGAATTTTTAAAGATAAAGATGAATTCTGAACGCAAAATGAAATAGTTAATATTTTAACTTCGAAAGTTGGTATTTAAAAAAGAAGGAGTTGAATTAATCCAAAAAAGACGAATTTTCAACAAAATAATTGTATCCTGAACCAAAATAGATTAATTTCCAACCAAACTCTTCCATTTTTAACCAAAAAGGTGAAATTTTAACAAAAGTAGAGGAATTTTCAAACATTTTTGAAACGAATTATTCCTAAAATTTTGAAAAATCTTTAAAAATTAAACAAATTGCCTTAAAATCTTCAAGATTTTTTTCGCAGTTTTTAGATATTTTTTTAAACTTTAAAATCACCTTTAAAAATTAATATTTCAAAATAAAAAACCATAAAAAATTTTCCAATAAATCTTAAAAAAATTTTTTTTAATCTGCAAAATTAAAACGGTTGCAAAATGTTCTAGATTCTTTTTTGACAATTTTCGAATTTTTTTGAAATGTTTTAAAATATGTTTAAATATTTTAAGAATCTTAAAATATTTTTATTACGATCCAAATTTTTCTTAAAATCTTTCAAAATTAAAAAAAATCTTTAAAATCTTCCAGATTATTTTTCGAAATTTTAAGAAATGATTTAAAATTGGTTGCAATCTTTTTCAATTTTCTCTTAAAGTTTATTTCACAAAATGAAAAGTCATTAAAAATTTTCCTAGTATTTTTAAGAGAGTTTTATAATTTCTTGAAACCTTTCAAACTGCTTAGAAAGAGCTTCTTTTTTCGAAATCTTCAAAAATCTACATCTTGTTTTGAATTTTTTGAAATCTTCTCAAGATTTGAATTATTATTAAATTTTTTCTAATCTTCTGCAACTTCGAAATGTCTTGTAAATAATTTAAAGTTTTCCTAAAATTTGCCTAAATCCTGCAAAATAAAAAAAATCTCCTCATACCTTCCAGATTCGTTTTCAACATATTTTGAAATCTTCAAAACTTAAAATTAATCTTTTAGAATGAAACCTAAATCATTTAAAATTTGGATAGAAATCTTATTGTCTGTACCGGTGTGAAAAAGTTGACAAATTATAGTGTGGTAGCAAAATGTTAAGAAAAGAATTATTTCCTAATATTAACATATCATTTATTCTCTTTGATCAATAATTTTTTGAAATATTCAGAAATAATTTTAATCATGCTGAAATTACTGGTTTGGAATTTTTGATTTACTAAATTGACGGTGCAGTAGATTCATCATCTTTATTAATAGATAAATACATATGATCTCATTCAGTGTGATCAAAAAGTTAAGAATAAACTGAAAATAACAACTAAAGATCATATTCACGCAGTTTCGCAACCAAGCAGATTTTTAACTTCTTAAAGTCTCGCGAAGGCTCCAGAAGTAGTCTGAAGTCATTGAAGTTTTTTGAAATCACTGAATTATTCCAGAAGTCACTGCAGTATCCTGCAGTAACTTGAATAAACTTGATGTTTTCTGAAGTGACTGACCTCTCCTGAAGGCTCTTAAAGTACACGCAGAAAAAAGAACCTTACATTTTACTGAAAACCAAGTTAAATCTACTGATCTTCCAAGTACGTATATGGACAACACGGTAGTTCATTAAATGTTACAATTATAGGCAACTGAATTTGACTATCATTGATGGTTACCAGTACCGATTTTCAAGTGCTGCTGACCTGCGGAACAGTATATTTTACCGATCCAGTCGCTATTCTGCACTGTTCCTCGATGCTGCAATTACGAATTATCATGTCACTTTGACGGATAATATAAACAGATCTAACTTATGTTAACGGTACAGACTATAGTTTGCACGGCTCTATAAATTGTAAAAAAATATTGCTAAAAAATAATTAATAAATAAACACACGGTTAATTCTGACATATATTTTCGGATATACTTATAATTAATCGGTATTTGTAAGTTACAACGCTTATAATACAATTAAAATTTCGCACGCAACGGGGGGATTCGAACGCATAAACCTAAGCACGCAAGTCGATTAGCTTAACCACTACACTATTACACGAGTTGCGATCTGTGAAATAATTCCGAAATGCATTTGTAACTAAGGTGGCGACCTCGGCAACGACTTTTTAATACGCGTCCATGCCATCGCGGTACACGACAAAAGTTCTCGCATTTACCTGATATCCATACAAGTCAGCTGGAACAGTCGCGGAACGCAAACACGTCTTACTCCAATAAACTCTCAACTGTACGCGACCTGTGAATAAGATGTGCCATCCAAAATTGTGTTATTTATTATAAAACCACTTCATTGCTAAGTGGGGATATGGAGTAATGTGACTACTGTCACAGAAATGTCAAAAATAAATGTTTTTTAGGTGATGCAATCCATCCATTGCCGATGGCGTCATAAATTCATCCGGTGGTTCGCGCGGATAGATTGCGTTATTACGACTTTGAGGGCGAGCTAAACAAGCTATTCGGATCGGTAGCATGTACCGATCCTTCTGCAATGTTCACTGCACCACTATTGTAGTCTCGGTTCAGTGTATTTTACATATCTTACCGTATTTCATACTAGGGAATAGAGGTTTATTTTACTAAAGGATTACCGTTAAATTCACCCTAAATTCACTGTGACATTTACGAAATTCTAAGTGCTATTGACATTTTCACCCCTTCATTGAGAGCAGTTTCTGCTGTTACGGTTACAAGAAACACTTTACATTTCTTGATTAGTAAATATTACATTTCTTTTTTCTGCGTGTAGCTTCAAGGAACTTGAAGTATTCTGAAGTGAGTAAAGTCACTTAACCATCCTGAAGTCTCCTGAAGTTACTGAAAGGTCCGAAAGTAACTTGAATAAACTTGAAGTTTTCTCAAGTGACTGACGTCT
>CAKNYM010051926.1:0-50944 GCA_932195095.1 Andricus curvator | reverse complement strand
CCTGAAGTTGCTGAAATGTCAGGAAGTAACTTAAATAAACTTGAAGTATTCTCAAGTAACTAAAGTCTCCTGCATTCACCGAACTATCCTGAAGTCTCCTGAAGTTACTGAAATGTCAGGAAGTAACTTAAAGTATTCCGAAGTAACTAAAGTCTTCTGACATCTCCGAAAGTTGCTTGAATCCAAAATAACTAGTCTCCAGGATTCGCTGAATTCAACTGATGTTTTTGAAGCATCCTGAAGTCCCTTGAAGTCTCCTAAAGTTTAATTAACTTCTCCTTATAATAATATCAGGACTAAAAGTCTGAGAAAATCTGAAATGCGACTCTGCTCTACTTTTCCTGAAGCGAATGATGACATCGCTCTCAATGATTGTGCTGTCTCAGGAATTTTTCACTGTCGCATCGCAGTCGCAAGTCCCAAGTCGCAAGATGAAAGTGCTAAGGTCGATTCGCTCGTCTCGTTAAGTTCGTTCCAGCGTTCGCTCGTAATTTATGCTTGTCCTCGCTTTACGCCTCTACGCTCCCTCGTATGTGGAGTAGCGTATCGTTTTCTATCGTTACCGGTGACGAGAAAGATCGTAAAGAAAATTTACGACACGCAGTTCCTAAAAGTCTGCAGTTTGTAATCGTCAAGTGTCCCTTAATTCGCATTTACATTAGTAATAAAATCAATCGGTCCCACTTCAAACGATTTTCCATCTTATCAGATTGCAAATTCTCCATGTTCAACACATACTTTGCAAAAAAAGGGTTGCTAATAAATCCCAATTTCGAAATTCTCTGACTTGTCCTGAATTTTCCCTGCCTAATTGTTCATTTTCCCTGACCGTTACCAATTTTTCTCTCAGCTATGAAGACAATCTTTCACCTAGGAGATCAATAATGTTAATGCAAAAAAATTATTTAAATTTATCTTAAGAATTTAAGTTTTCAACTCGAACATATGAATTTCGAACCAAAAATGGTATAATTAAATTTTCAATAAAAAAAGTTAATTTTCAACCAAAAACAGAAAGAATTTTCAACAAAATAGTGGACTTTTCAAACAAGAAATTGTTGAATTTTAAAGCCAAAGCCAAAAAGTAAAACAAATTTTCAACCCATAAAAGACAAGTTTTCAACAAAATAGTCCAATTTTCCACAAAAGAGACGAATTTCCAAATAAAATGAGGAGCCTTCAACGGAAAAAAAAGGATTTTTAACCAAATAGTTGAATTTTCATCTCAAAAGATAAATTTTCAACCAAAAAGGGAGTAATTAAATTTTCAGTTAAAACAATTAATTTTCAACCAAAAACAAAAAGAATTTTCAAAAAATTAGTTGAATTTTGAACCAAATATGTTTTATGTATTTCGAACAAAAGAAATGAATTTTCAACGAACAAATATAATTGTTTAAGAAAAAATGGAATAGTTAGATTTTAAGTTCAAAAATTTTTTTTTTCAATCACAAAAAAACGAATTGTCAGCAAAATAGTTAAATTTTTATCCCAAAAAAGAAGCGACTTTTAATCAAAAACATGATTTTGTACCTAACGAAATTACTTTTCTACAAAAAACGACGAATCTTCAACAAAATACATGATTTTTTAACCAAGTAGCAAAATTTCCCATAAACAAAATTTTCAACACAATGTTAAATTTTTAACCAAGGAATTGAATTTTCAACCAAAGAGATAAATTTTAAACCAAGAAGATTAACTTTCTACCAAAAAGGATGAATTTTTAACAAAATAGTGAAACTTTTGAACAAAGAAATGAATTTTCAACTAAAATGGTAATTCTTCAACCAAAAAAATTAATTCTGAACCAAATATAGTTGCATTTTTAACCATGGAAGATTAAAATTGTACGATAGGAGGTTAATTTTCAAACCAAAAATATGAATTTTCAATAATAGAGTTAAATTTGAAACCAAGAAAGATTTTTCAGTCAATAAAGAAAAAAAAATCACCAAAAATGTTAAATTTTCATTCCAAAGAAACGAATTTTCTTACGACAGTTGAATTTTCAAATCACAAATATGAATTTTGAACGAAAAAGTTAATTTTTGACCAAATAGTTGAATTTTTCATCAAAATAGTTCAATTTTTGTTCACAATTAACTTCAATCTATTGAAATTTCCCTGATTCTTAAGGTTTCCCTGACTTTCCAGAATTCCCTAACCTGTAGCAACCCTGAAAAAGAATAAAAAAGCTCTTTCCTTTTTGAGTATGCAAGAGCCGAAGGTGTTAAAGTAGAAGATACACAGTGACATTCACACCATTCAGACCAAACAAAAAGATCATAACGATCGTGAATCTCAGGTGTGTGTAAACAAATAATTCCCAAGGCTAGAATTTCTGCCAATGCCTTCCATATCTCGAAGGTCAGTATCTAAGAAGTAGATGTGCAAATATCGAAACGATTCTCGGATGTTAGTCAAACGACCAAAATTGGCAAAAAGACATTCTCTCGAGCCAATTGGCGCTCGGTGCTCGACGCTCGGCGCTTGACGCTCCCAGTTAAATAATAATAAAGCGCGAATTACCAGGCTGCGCTGAACAGACGACCAGCCGTAAAGACTAAAGTCGATGGCCCTCACATTATGTATTATCCCGCAGCTTAGCACCCACCTCCTCTTCGTGAAGTTTTTCCGTTATTTTTAATACCCACTATACAACTGACTGACCTCTCTTAACATCTCGCAGACATAAAAGTGCCGCATTAAAAAGCCATTAGCAAAGTTGCAATACATAAAACAAAACGGTTTTGTGTATACTGTGTATGCATGCAATCACTGAAAAAGACGGCATTACCTTCTCGCGAAAGGCACATTTCAAATGAAACGGTATTATGTGTCATTACGATTAGTAGAGCCGCAATTTATAGCTTCGATTGCACGAAACGTGTCCATTTTACGAAAATTAATATCAAGTCGCGGATAAAAAGCTGATCTTTTTCTGAATAATCAGCAAACTTGATATTTATCTACTTAATTACACATTTGCGTACGTTTCTGTTCTAAACTTTTCTCAGATCTCTGAATTTATTGCGTTTGCATGATATTAATCAGATTTAAATTCAGAAAAATTGTTTAAGGAAATGTGGTTTATTAACTTTTTCTGTAACTAGTTTCTTGTATCAGTAATATTTGAAAATCGATATAACTTTAAATATTGAAAACAAAATTTTTAGGTATTTTGAAATCTCCTTGTACCCCAGCCAAGTGATAGCCAATCTTTTATGTAATTTTAAAACAGGGGATTAAGTTTTACGCGTTTTACAATTCTTTATATGTATATATTCGAATGAAATGTTCTTCAATATTAGGTATTTTTTATCTAGATTCTGAAATTCACTGGAATTTGTGGTATGATCTTGATTTTAATAGAAATCTGAAATTTTTTAGAATATTCTGGAATATTCTAGAGTATTATAGAGAGTTCTTTAACATATGCTTCTATGTACATCGACAAATTTGTATAATTTCAGGAATCCTCGATTTGAATATTTTAAAATGTTCTTAAAGGATTTGAAGTTTTCAGAAATAGTCTCAAATTCTATAGACTGATTAAGAATTATCATGAACATTTCACTTTTGTAAAATTTTTTAAAAATTCTGGAACATTCTCGAATTTGTTAGGCTGTTCTGGAATTTCTTTATCTGAATATTCTAATTAGAGTGTTCCGTGATGTTCTCCAATAATCTTGTTCCATGAATTTTCCAAAATATCCTTGAATGTTCTTTTCTAAAATGTTTTTTTCTTTTCAAGAGTACCGTCAAACAGGACAATTTCGGGCATGTGGGGTAAATTTGGACATTCCTAAATTGATAGTTTAAATTACTTAAGGTGGGTGGTTTTAACCAGAATCTAGAACCAGTTAAGACCTGAACTGATTCCTGATACTTGGAACAGTTTTTAGTAATTTATCTGTATTTACTGTAGACTGATTTTGAATTTTATTCAACATTCTAGAAAAATTCAGTGTTATCTATAACGATTGTCTAAAATTTCTGCCATGTTCTTGACATGTTACACAAATCTGGAAACTCCGGAAACATTCTGGAAATTTCTAGAATGATTTAGAATTTTATTGAACAATTAACATTTTTTATTTCTGAAACATTATAGAATTATCTATAATATTCTGGGGCATTCAGGAATCTTCTCGAATTGAATATTCTACCATTTTGTTGAAGAATCTGAAATCTAAAATGTTCTTGAAGGATATGGAATTTCCTGTCTGCAGTATTCTGAAATTGTCTAGAGAAGTTTCGAATTATATTAAACATACTAAAGAATGTTCCAGAATTTTCTCAAATATTCTGCAATACTTTGTAATGTTCTCGCTAGAATATTATTGAACTTTTTATCCCTTTCTTTTGACGTTCTCCTTTATTAATGAAATCATTTTTCAGGTACCCGACCATCTGTAATATCGTTTCCAGGATTTGCAAGCGCGGGTAATATTTTAGTGCATCTTGGATATAAATTAAAAGAAATAGTAAAAGAAACATGCTATCTCAAGCGCACGAGTGAGCGAAATGAGTAATTGCGCGATTAATTAACGTTTCTTTTTCGTGTCCTGGGGATTGGCTCGAGAAACATTTAAATGTCTTGGCGTTGTCGACGATAGCGCCTAGATTCGACCTTTGTTGGACTTCATCTTTCTCTGTCTCTTTTCCTCGACCCACCTGCTTCACTGATAATTAGACGCGCTCCGATAAACATGCTTTGCCACGACCTCGTCCTCCCTACATTATCGAAGCAATCGTTAATTTGTTAATTAGCCCGAGGTGCTTACATCCGAGAGCACCGTGACGCTCTTACTTTCCGCGGGATTAAAGGGACTACTCGCATCATTGACCGTGGGTGCGCCATGCGCCTTGCGTCTTGCGCCTTCTGAAATCCCCACCGATCGGATCAGACCGGATGGGTCACGTTACCGTTGAGGTTAGCTCCGACTTCGACTCCTGGCTTGGCTTCCTCGACCATCCGAAAGCGATAGTGGTCGTTGGCCACGCTATGCCATGCCATGCCCTCACTACCGGGGAATCGTGAGTCTTATACTAGAAGCTGTTGTGCCAACATGCTCGATACAGTTCCAGGTTTTATAGAAATAACACAGAACATTTTTGGGGACATCAGGAAGGTGGGGGTTTATAGGAAAAACATTATTCATTCGTGAAAGTCTTAAATCTATTATTAAAGAACTCTACGGGGAGAGTTTTCTTACTAAAACTAACACTTTCAGTAAGCTCAGGTCTTCTCAAGGTAAGCTACTAACATCCTTAGCTTTCTTAAAACGGTGTAGGGACAATAACATCGTCCCAAATTTCTTACAGTTAAAAAACCATTTAGGAACATCTAAATCCAAATCAATTCTACATAAAACAAGTTTGCTTCTCTTGAAAGAAAGAATACAACATACCAAATTTGCCTTGCACACTACCTCCAAAAAACTATTAAAACTTCACCTTTTCCTATCAAACACTCTCAGATTTGACATTTGGTCCACATTGGACCGCATATCATTTGACCAATCCCAACGGATTAAAGATTTTTGCACTCAAAAACAAAAAACAAAATTTGACAAATTACTTCCAGTAAGGCACGCACCATTAACTAACACAGTAAAAAACATCTCCAACCATCCTCTCAGCAATGAAATGATTTCAGCCTTATCTAAAGGACATAACTTTGCAGTAGCTCCCTCCAAAATCCCGAAAGAAGAAATTATCAGTAATTTGGAATCCACAATATATACCCTTCCTCCCGAACAAGCGAATGACATACGTCGTAGGACGGCCAACATTTTACGTGAAGCCCATCTTCCCTCCTCAAACTTAACAAAACAAGAAAAAACAGCTATTAAAGAACTCAATCAGAATAAAGACATCATAATATTACCCGCAGACAAAGGAAATACAACAGTAATAATGAATAAAGAAGACTATAACAACAAAATCATGGACCTTCTCACTGACGATACATATAAAAAACTTAAAAAAGACCCTACAAAAACAATAGTCAGAAAAACAAAAACCCTTCTAAAAGACTCAAATCTTGACAGCGAAACAATATCTAAATTAAAACCTACTAATCCCATCTCTCCAAAACTTTATGGACTCCCAAAAATTCACAAAAATAACATCCCACTCAGACCGATCGTCAGCGCAATAAACTCACCAACTTACAACCTAGCACGCTTTCTCGCCAAAAAACTGAATCCTTTTACAGGAAACTCCATCACACACGTCCAAAACTCTTTTGACTTCATCAGAAAAATACAACAGATTCACATTCAACCCCAAGACATCCTAGTGAGTTTCGACGTAGTATCTCTCTTTACAAAAGTACCAATCTCTGATACAATCGATATTATCAAATCCTTTGCAAACTTCCCGTCCAATCTCACACCATTGATAGAACACTGTCTCACTAATACCTATTTCTCTTTCAATAACGAATTCTATGAACAAACCTCAGGAGCAGCAATGGGATCTCCAATCTCACCTGTAATAGCCAACATCTTCATGGAAAATCTAGAAACTAAAATCTTTAACAAATCCAGGCTTAAACCGGAATTTTGGTGCCGTTACGTTGACGACACTTTTGTCATCTGGAGACATGGACTTGATGAACTACACAAGTTCTTCGATTTCATCAATCAATTACACCCTAATATCAAATTCACCATGGAAATAGAACAAAACGGAAAATTGCCTTTCTTGGACGTACTAGTTTACAAACGATCTGATAACACATTAGGACATGAAGTTTACAGAAAACCTACCCATACAAACAGATACCTACATGCCTCCTCCCACCACCACCCATCTCAAAAGCAATCGGTCATCAATTCCCTTGTATACAGAGCTGTCTCCATAACAGATAAAGATAACTTACAAAAAGAACTACAAAATGTTAAAAAATCCCTAATACAAAACGATTACACAAACAAACAAATTAATAAAGCAATAAGAAAATACACTCAACAAAACAAGTCAACACAACCTACTGAAGAAAGAGAGAGAAAAATGACCACCACCCTACCCTACATTCAAGGTATCACAGAACAAATAGGAAGAATTCTCAACAAACACAACATCAAAACCATATTTAAACCACCTGCAAAAATAGGACAACTTCTAAACAACCCTAAAGATAAAAAAGAACCTTTCAGTGATCCGGGAATATATAAAATCCCTTGTTCTTGTGGCAAAGTCTATATTGGAGAAACCGGGAGGGCGGTAAGTCAGCGTGTAAAAGAACATGAGAGTAAAGTCAGGCTAAAACATTTCACGCAATCAGCAGTAGCTGAGCATCATATTGAAACAGGACATAGCATTTTATTTGAAAAAACAACCGTAATCGCAAAAACGTACAATAAATTTCCAAGAAAACATAGAGAAGCAATCGAAATCTTAAAACACCCTAATAACATCAATAGGGACAATGAATATAATACCAATCCGATTTGGCTTTCCGTCCTCCCGGGTTTTTTTTAAAAAAGACTTGCTTGGCCAATCAAGTTCAACCAGCCCACACCAGGGGGCACTCTGGCCAATCACAGGCATCGTAGAGAATACATACCTAAGAACAACATGACCTGAAACTCCAGTTTCAGGTCAGCCCTGAAGAAGTGAACTGCAATGTTCACGAAACGTCGGCAACATTCATAGTTTCGCACACGATTGAAACCCGAAAAATCTTTGAATTTTTAATTTAAATTTATTATTATTCAAGTAGAGGTCAAATCAGCGCTCTGATTGTATTGAGTACGGACATGACCTTGATATTTACCCGATATGACTGACAGCGCCCGCGGCGGCCAAAGCCGAAAATCCCTTAGGGATAGAAATTTGAAATTTACATAAGATAGCACGTATGCATTGTTTTTAAATATAATGAATGCATAAATGATTGCTTTAAAAAGGTTATAAAATTTTTCAAAACGAAGCGTTGTTTCGTTGTTGGTCACCAACATAACCTTAAAAATTACCGGTCGAATGTCAACAAGCGGATTGATGATGAATATTTTAATTAAAGCAGGATTTCAAGCCATAAGTCATTCAATCGATTTTCATCCTGAAACACTCAATAAGGGGAAAAGTTTAGCAGTCATTCATGTGGTGAGGGTGCAGGAGTTGAAAGTGAATAGAATAAGCAAAATTCAGTGCAGCGTAACCAGACAAACGTCTGTTAGTTCTCCCCCATACGACGTTAAATTACACGTGTTTATTAATTTAAAAATATATTGTAACTTAAAGAGAAGTATTAGGGAAATCTATAATTATAATTATAAATTTCCTAACATTTTTCTTTATGTTAAAAATATTAATAAATTAGAAATGAGATACAGGACATCACTGTGAAAAATTCAAGTAAAAAATTACATATAGGATTGCCTTAAATTTTTTTCTTGATAAATGTTTCTGTAAACATTTACCTTCACTTTATGATCTTAACAATAAAAATGTGCCCCAGGAATCTAAGGACATAAAAATACCAGTGGTATTTTTATCATGAATTGTGTAATTTTCACACTAGAATATCCGTATGTTTGAAATAGAGAAAACTAGAAATATGTTACGTACATAAGGTTGGTCCAAAAACATTTTTTTAGAGGGCAACGATACCATATGGGTTTGGCACCCCTAACACACCCCCCACGTGACCCTGAAAACTACCCCTAAAACCAAAAATGTAAATTTTTTATGAAATCGACCTTTTGAGCACTTTATTCTCGTTTTTTTTTACTTAAAATTATTTGTATTAGTCTAGTGGAATATTTATCAACATTCGTTAATAATTTTTCAATTATTTGAACAAATTTCATTTGTTTAAATAATTTTTTTTTCTATTTTTTAAAATAATAATTATGATTATTTCTTCATTGGAATATTGATCAACACTGGTTAATTAATTTTTAATTGTTTAAACAAATTCCATTAGCTTAAATATTTTTTTTTCAAAAATTCTTTTAATTTATAAAAAATATTACTGTATTATCGTTAAGTTACATACATTTATTTTCAGATATTTTCCAATCGTTGAGGTAATAAATTATTATTTATTTTCAACAACCTTTAATTTGTTTCAAAAATATTTTTTTCACAAAATTTGTTAGTTTTTCTTTTCTGCTATTTATATTAAAACTTCTGATTGTTGGAAACAATAATTTTGTTATATTTCTGAATTGATTTTAAACAAATGGAATTTGTTTACATAATTGACAATTGATTAACGAATCTTGATCAATATTTCAGCAAGGAAATGGTAATAATTTTTAATTTTTAAAAATTTCGAAAAAAAACCTTATTTAAACAGATTCCATTTGTTTCAATAATTGAAAATTAATTAACAAATGTTAATAGATATTCCACTAGACCAATAGAAATGATTTTAAGTAAAAAAATAATACTAATAATAAAATACTTAATGTCATTTTAATTAAAATGAAATATACTCCATAAATATTCTGGTATAATTAAACTTTCTAACCTCAAAATCTGACAACTAGCAGTACTTTTACAAAAATAATAGATCGTATATATATATATATATATGCGATTATATATAATATTATTTACCCAATTAACACAATTATTTGTCCAGATACCTTTTTCGAAAAACAAAAATATTGAAGTGCTTTATGTGATATTTGTAATCCGATAGACCTGTCATAGACAGATAAATTCAAAACTCAACTCCGATCAAACCGTTTAATAAACTCGAGCAAAAGTTTTTTCGCTGAATCGAGATTTTATCAGTTTTCCTACAGACACTCTCGTTATTTGATAGTTAAACTCTTATTTTCAGTATAAATTTATTTATTTTCAATCGCATGTAAACAAGTGGGATTCATCCCTAAGAAATTGCCGCTTTTAGACAACACATGGCGCCAGGCTGTTTCGTGGCCTTACTCAATAGAGTAGACCGGGGCGGAATGGGACATGTTAATTTTTTCAAAGTACCGTAAAAACGGCGAAACTTCGGACATGTGGGGTAAGTTCGGACATTCCTAAATTGATACTTTAAATTACTAAAGGTGGGTGGTTTAACCAGAATCTAGAACCAGTGAAAGGTTGAACTGATTCTAGATTCTTGGAACAGTTTTGAGTAATTTATCCTATCGATTGAGGGAATTTAGGGGTGTCCGAATTTACCCCACATGCTCGAAGTTACCCCGTTTGACGGTACTCGCTATCTGTAATGAAATACTACAATGCAAATTGTTATTTAAGTACTTCAAAAGTTTCATATTTCAATTTCGTACAGAATTAAAAGTGTTAAAACAATTAATTACGAATAAAAAATACAAATTAAAAAGGAGTGCCTTTGTTTTTCACCCCGGGCCAGTGGCGAAATGGGTCATGCAATTGTGTGAGACGGGATACTTTAATTATTTATTATTTTTTAATTCAAAAAGTAATTTTTCATGTTATTTTGTGTTGTCTAATGTTATTTATAATTTTTTTGATGTATGAATAATTATCGTCGCTAACATTTTTTGAAAATGATGTAAAATTTAACGTATTTTATGACGAAGCATTAATAATAAGTTTTGACACAAGAATTTAATGTATATATTTATTTGAATTAGAAGTAAGTATGAAATATGACATTGAAAGTATTTCTGAAATTGACTTGACAAACCTTAAAGGTATATTTAGCAATGTTTTGTATTTATTTAGTATAGAATTCATTTAAGTTAGAAAAGTCTCCCAAAAATTTTAAAATATTTTGATATTCTGTTCCATTTATAAGATATAATTCATATGAATTTCTGAACTCCAGAATGATTTGAAAAAACATTCCCCTACACGAAGACGTTACAATTATGAAAATATGAATATTTACAAACAAATTTTGCTAGCACGTGCAAAATCAATATTCAGAAACATAAATACTTTCGTGGCCGAAAAATAAGTGACTGAAATTCGTACAAATTTTAAAACTTTTCGAATCTTTGTATTTCAATAAAAATTAAAACTTCATCATTTTTTTAAGTGTTCCAGATATTAAATACTTTTGAAGTGTAACATTTTAACTCGCATTCGAATATATATTTGGTTCTATATGGCAGTATAATTACCAAATGAAACGCTGTGGAAAAGATGTTTGGAGATAAAAAAAAACAATTTGGTTCGCTATTGAAGTAGAAAAATTTTGGTTATTTCAACAAAATTTTTGGTGCAATAAAAATCGTCTATTTGCGTTTTAGCTAAATTTTGGTCCATTCAACAAAATTTTTTCGAAATATTCAGAATATTTTGTTTCTTCTATATCAATCGAACGTTTGGTTTTCCCAACCAAATATTTTTCTCAATGAAGCCCTAATTGTCGATCTGTTTTAAATTGAAAGGTTGAAAAATGATTTATTTCAAGTTGAAAGCGTTTACGAAAAACTTGAATGGTTATATATTCAAACATTTAGAGTTGTGTAGGTTTGAAATTTAAATCATCCAAAATGGTATAATTTCAGAAGTAAAACCTTATAATAAGTAAAAGATGATACATTTTAAACATAAAAAATTGGTTAGTATCTGGTTGAATCATTTCGAATAAAAAACGCCTAAAATTAAACATTTTTAAAATAAATAAATTCCAAATTGAAAGTTTATTTAATAATTGTACAGCTCGGCGAATAAACATTTTTAAATAATGGCAGTTATAAACTTGATTAATTTATTTGAATATAAATAATATATTTCCCATTTCATCTGCTCAAACTACTTAATTGCACCTGCACACCAATTGACTACCCAAATTATTTCGTCAACAAAACAATCAATTACACGATTAAAAGCATGCATTCCAATAAAACCATCGCAAAAATTTAAAGCCGTTTTCTTTTTCCACATATTTGATACATGAAAGTTTCGAAAATTCTTTCCTCCAGATAAGAAGAAAAATGACGTGTCGTGTCGAGTACCGTTGACTTGCAATGTGCAATGTGCATAACCCGATTATTGTTCATCGTAAGAAGCCTGCATCTTGAATGTGAATGGCCGCACTTAAAAACGTGTCTTTACGATCGTCGTTTATTGAAGAATCAATTGCAGCGTGACAAAAATTGTAGCCAGAACGAGTGACTTCCTGTTTGCTGCATCAGCGACAGTAATGTCTTCCCGGGGGGAATGGGGATTACGCGAGATGAAAATCGTGGGGTAAGAGTTTCACCTGCTCGTAGTAAGGTGCTTGTGGAGAAGGATTCTCCGTGGCGCATTATAAACGTCTCAATAAAGAAACGACTCTTACAGGGGCAATAAATTTCATTCGAGGTATTAAAGTTTTATAATTTGTATAAATCCCCGGACCGAGGGTATATTATGGACATGATCTTTCGTTCTTTCAACGCTTTCATGCCGAGAAAGACGTTAACAATGTTTACTATACTGGTTGATATTACACGTTACTCGACGTATGATAATCGTAACTGTCTCTTGAAAAAAAATTTGGTCGACCGAGTTTCGAAAACGGGTTTGGATACAATTCCAGCTGCCCTCTTGGAAGCAAATTGTTGTACAGAACAAGGTTTCTCCGAGATTTCTGTCTCCTGAACAACCTTATGCAACAAGGGATCAAGATAATAAAATGAAAGGTTAAATCGCTTTGGGTACTTATCTTCAAGATTACGAAATAAATTATTATACATAAAAACACTTTTCAAGATAACAGAATTTATGGTAGATTCTCTTAATGTGACCTACGTGACCGTGTGGTGAACTATAAGCTTCGGTAATGAATCAAGAACAATTAAAATTATTCAAATATCCGACTTCACAAGCCAAAATGCTTTCAAAACAGGGAAAATAGGTTGTTTTTTACGAAACTAGACGAATGAATTCTTTTCAATAAAATGAATGTAGATTCTATATTTAGTTTAATATAAAACGCTTTAAATTCCTAATATTTCAAGTCGAAATACATTGCATTTCCAACCAAAAAAAGGTTTTATGCCAAAAGAGATGAATGTTCAACCCAAAGAGACAAACTTTCAACAAAAATGTTAATTTTCAACCATGAAAGATGATTTTTATACCATAAAAGATGAATTTTCAATCCAAAGTACAAATTTTTGGCAAAACAGTTGAATTTTCGACCAAAAAAGATGACTTTAACAAAATAGTTGAATTCTCAACAAACCAATTAAATTGTTAACAAAATAGTCGAATTTTTAACCAAGTAGTTGAATTTTCAAGCTAAAAAGACACATTTCTTAGAAGAGAGTTGAATTTTTAACCCTAAAAGTTGAATTTTTAACAAAATAGTTGAATTTCGGATCCGTTGAGTTCAACAAAAAAGACAAATTTTTAACAAAATAGTTGAATCCTCAATTAAAAAGATAAGTTTTCAACAAATCAGATTAATTTTCTACCAAAAAAGATTAATTTTCTACCAAATAGTTGAACTTTCAACGCATACAGGATAAATTGTTAAACAGAAATGGAATAGTTAAATTCTCAGATAAAAAAATTCATTTTTAATAAAAAAATCGAATTTTCAACAAAGTAGTTGAACTCGAGGTTCAACTTTCAACCTAGCAGTTGAATTTCCAACAAAAAAGATAAATTTTAAACAAAGTATATGAATTTTCAACACAATTGTATTTTGAAGCCACAGAGACGAATTATCTACAAAATAGTTGAATTTTCAACCCGAAGATGTAATTTTTCAACCAAAAAATTCATTTTTTACCAAATAATTCAATTTTCTACCAAAATAATTGAATTTTTCACAAAAATATGAATTTTCAACAAAAAAGTTAATTTTATTCAGATTGTTGAGTTTTTTAGGCAAAAAGCCGAATTGTTTATAATATAGTTAAATTTTCAACTCGAAAATATAACATTTTTAACAATAAAGTTAACTTACAACCAAGTAGCTGAATTTTCAAGTAAAATGGTGAATCTTTGAAAAAAATGAACTTTTTACAAAGTATTTCAACATTCAACAATATAGTTGAATTTTAAACCAAAAAGACGATTTTTAACCAAGAAGATTAATTTTCTGACAAAAAAGCGATTTCTTAAACAAAATACATGAATTTTAAACTAAATAGTTAAATTTTTTATGAAGACAGATCACTTTTTAACCGAAAATGAAACAGTTAAATTATTATCGACTGAAAAAATTAATTTTCAACCGAAAATGAAATTAATTTTCAACAAAATAGTTATACTTTTCAATCAAAGAGATGAATCTTTAACCAAAAATATGAATTTTCAAGAAGTTAGTTCAACTTTCAACCAACTATTTGAATGTTTGACCATAAAAAATGACTTTTAACTAAAAGGAGAAAAAAAGAATCCTTTAAAAAGGGGAAAAGACGGAAATAGGGGAAAAAGTGTAAAGTCGGAAATATGAAAGTGATTTTGTAACGTATTAAGTTATTATTGAAATGTACCATCGCAGGGTCATCTTTTGCAAAATTCGCAAACTTTGTTAAAATTTATCTTCAGGTAACGTACTAAACTTTATCTAAGTTCTCAACGTTATTTCCACTGACCCCCCCCCCCCCCATGTTACCAAGCGTAATTTTTGGTGCAACTCCCTACTCCCCTCAACTTGGTAACGTAGTTTATGGACGGCCCCTAAACGTCATTAGCTTTTTAATGATTTTATTTATTCTAACGTTGTGTCCCATTTGTCTTACAAATTTCATCACCATCACTATGAGGTCTCACGAACAATGAAAGTTACACACGCAAATAAATAGCCAGTCACACATAAGTGGTACGACTTCCTAGTCATGTAACAATCGAGGTTTTTTTCGCACGCAAAGCCAACAAGAAAGACATAGATAGTCTACCTTTATAACGGCTTGGCGACCCTGAGTGGGATCTAATCTGTCTTTAGAAATAGCTATTGATAACGTTTGAATTTCCCAATGGATTGAAATAGTCCCGGAAGTATATCGCCGGCGAATGAGTTTATAGACAATAATTTCGCGGCAATAATTCCATTGTTATCCTTGAAATGTGTTTTCTCTCCTACGCTAGTAACGCTTAACCCTCGCGTTCTTCGGGGCGGCCTAGACTACCGTGTAATGACTACCGTAGCCATGAAAACGGTTCTTATCTGCACCTAGTTGCTAGAAGGTGGAGACGGAGGAGGATGAGAGATCTTATCGAGCAGGATGTCCTCGCGAGGATACGTGGTAAGTAGCAAAGTGTGTAAACCGCGTCTAGCTATCGATGCAATGCCGTATCTTTAGGCGTATCGTATTGACAAGGAGAACGACGACGACGACGACGACAAAGAAGAGAAGTCGACGCGATGCTACTCGACTATCAACGCGGCATTACCAGTAAAGTGGCAAGACAACAAAAACACCAACACGAGCAAAGAAACTCACCCCAGATCGAGGTCATGTGAAGCACACTCGGTTTTACAATCTAACTTGAATCTCATTATTCTAAATACTTCTAATTAAACAATTGAATGCCTTACAGAAAAACTGGAGGATTGGTAATGTTGCAGCTTAAGTAAAATTTGGCATCCTTCAGAATTGAGGCTCCAATAGAACTCTTTTGAGAGTTCCTGTTCAGTTCTTTTATATCTGATAGATGGCGACAGAAAAAAAGGTCTTGAAAATTGCTCTCCTTTGGTTGGAAATTTAACTGGAAACGACCGTGAATTTTTTTCTAAGTCTTCAGTGGCCACTGACCACTCTGGTTCTGATTAGCAGTACCTCTGGAATGAATTAGGAGACTCAGCGAAGCCGGGAACATGTGAATCCTCATGTGATTTGGAGTCGCCCGAGGAGCAGGATTTATTGACGAAGAATAATCGGCGTGTTTGAGACAATGTAGAATTAAGGATGCACGGAGAGACATTTTGTTGGAGATTTGTTGGCGTCGTAAAGTCGAGGTGATGGATTATCGTGGAAAGTACTGGAACCTGCAGTGTCCTGACCTACGATATCTTCCGGGTTTGGACCTGCGGTCGTTAACACCGCCCACTGAGGACATTCTGGTTCGACTCGTTCCGCTCGTCCCGATCAGCGGCAAGACCTCTGACGACTCAGGAAGGAGTAAGAAGCTAAGAGCTTCCGTTTTTTCCCTCCACGATCTGATGCTTCCGATGGAATTCCTCCTCGACAACCTGACATTCAGGCGAAAGGATCAAGATACATACATCGGATTGAGAGTTGCCGCTTCTTTTTCTCAAGGGTTACTTTCATCCAGGAACGCCACCTTTCAGAACTAACGGATGGAGTGAAGTTGATAAAAATATATTCACTTCCTTTAACATTTGCACAATTTCCTCATCATGAAATCGTAAGAGTGCTGACAATTTAAATAGACCTTTAGGGATGAGTTTCTTTTGACTGTAATTTTCGAATGGTATTTCACATAAGTGACTAGTATTCCGAGGTATTCCTGATGTTCTTATGAGCCTGTGTTTGCGAAACTTGTCGAGAGTCACGGATTTTCTTGAAATGTTTAGTTTTTACTGCATTTGAGTGCAAACATTCTTTTTCAGAGAATTGAGTTGTAACTCGTGAATACTTTCTCTTCCATCTATCAATAATGTTTCCAGCCTCTCGCCATCTTCTTTTCAATGAAATAACTTCTGTCTGGTTCGATGATTCCTTCTTGAGATCTTATGCAACAATCATATTTTCTCTTATTAGATGTATTCTGATATTCTTCTTCACCTGACGTAATATACAAACATTTCGGTATTCCCTTAAAAATAACTTAAGCAAATCAATGTTTGTTTATACAGGGTGGCCACCCTGAGAATTCACTTAGAAGGCCTCACAGTCTCTCGGGGCCAGAACCAAACGCTTACTCCGAAAGGGATTTGGCTCATTGCTATAATAATAATGCAAAAATACGTGGATGTGATCAAGATCTTTCGTGCGAAAAGAAACAGAAGATGAATTAAAGGTTTTAATCGTAGCACGTTTTTGTGACTGATTTTATTGTGTTTCACCGTAAAAGATTTCAAATTTCTAACCGATTTGGTAAATACCATAATTTCCAACAATTTCCATATTTATCGGCAAAATCCAGAAATTATACTGAGGGTTTTTCATAATTTCTGAAATTTTACATCCCTATGGGGCCGTGCATAACTTTCGCTAAGTTTTTTTCTCGAATTTTGAACCCCGTACTACTCATCTTTAGGGTCCGTAATTTTTACCACCCCCTCCCCTATATTACATAATTTTTGTCAACTATTTTTTTCCGCGCTTGGTAAAATCCTACTTTTTGTTATGAATTAACAAAGTAGTTCAAGTTTCAACCAATTAGTCGACTTTTCAACCAAAAAAAAGGTTAATTCTCAACAAAAAATGTAAGAGTTGATACTTTAACTAAAAAGAGATTTTTTTTTAATCAAAAACAGTTGAATTGAACCAAAAAAGACGAATTTGCAAGAAAATAGTTGAATCCTCGACCAAAACAGATTCATTTCCAACAAAACAGTTGCATTTTAAACCAGTGAAGATGAAATTTCGACCAAAAAGCGGAACTTTCAAATAAAATAGACCAATTTTCAAAAAGAGTTCAATTTTCAGCCAAGAAAGGTCTCAGAGTCAATAAAAAAAATCCATCCAAAATGATGAATTTTCAAGCTAAAAAGACGAGCTCTCTACAAAACAGTAGAATTTTCCACCAAAAAGATGGATTTCCAACAAAGAAATTAATTTTCTACTAAAAAAGACGACTTCTCAACAAAGTATATAAATTTGTAACGAAATAGTTGAATTTTCAACCAAAAAGATTGATTTTATACCAAAAAGACGAACTTTTAACAAAATATATACCAAAAATGTAATAGTGAAATTTTCAGTTGAAAAATTTAATTTTCAACAAAATAGTGTGTTCTTTCATTAAGTTAATAAAAGTATTACATTTAATATTAATACTGATAGTACTGGGTACTTCTAATATTATTAGATAAATTGTAAGTAAAACTGTTAAAAATATCAATGAAGTAATATCAATTTTATTTACATTTAATGTATTAGGTACCGACAAACGGGGTCATTTCGGACATGTGGTGTAAATTCAGATATTCCTAAATTGATAGTTTCAATTACTTAAGGTGAGTGGTTTTAACCAGAATCTAGAACCAGTTAAGGCTTGAATTGATTCTAGATTCTTGGAGCAGTTTTGAGTAATTTATCCTATCAATTTAGGGAATTTAGGGTTGTCCGAATTTACCTCACATGTCCGAAATTAACCAGTTTGACGATACTACCGAGAGTACTGCAGTAATTAGCACTACATTGTGCTGACAAACAGCTGTTTACAATCAAATCTGTTTGACCGTGGTGTTTTGAGTGATTCGCATACGTGAAAATATCTTACGTAGGAAATGTTTTGGATCACTTACCTCCCCTCCCACAAAAATTAACTCCATTTTGAAATATTCTATTTGTCATTTTTCTGCTTGAAGACCTTGAAATAAAAATTGTTTAATTTTGGTGGCTTCTACTTTGAAAACGTACAGTTTAAAATTTTTTACATTTGCACATGGTTGAATACTGTACATCAGAGTTTAAAATATATTCTATATTTAGAATGTTTAATTTTCAATCTTAAGCGCATTCAATTTATAAAATTGGGATATTATTTTTTAAACAAATTATAAATTTCCGTTTTATATGCTTTAATTAAAGAGTTTAAATAACCAAGTGTTTTTTAAACTGGGAAAACCCAGTGAATGTTTTTCTGAATCTTGAGTAGACACCCTATTACAGTAAGTCACGAGCATCGAACACCTGTGATGTCGCATGTATCTCTTACTGGCACAAACAGATAAGCCATAATGAATACAGATTTGTACCACGATATTCAATTTTTTGCCCTTAGTATTCTATGGACCTACTTGTCCTATTTTATGGAGAGTGCACGCATATATCGGAAAGTTAGAAAGTGGGAGTTGGGCGTGGACCCTCCATAAGGAAACGCGGTAGAGAAGAGTCCGAGGACTGCCTTCGAGGTTCGAGCTTTCACTTCTTCCTCTCGATTCTTCTTTCATCTTCTTCCTCTTCCTCCGGTCACGAGATCTTCCCACGCACGTGCCGGGCCCGGTACTTAGGTCCATGGGCCTGGTGAATAATTACCAGATGAAGATACTGCCGCCTTGTGTAGGCCGGTCCCATCTCTTTCTCTCATTCTCTCCACCAAGTTTCTCTCTTCCTTATTCTCTCTTACACAACGGTATATCGCCTCTCCCATTGGCTGCAGTCTAGTATGCGTGTACATTGTACATTCCACGCGACAATACCAACATCCCATCAGTAACCCTTTACGGGATCTCTTGAGTGTATTGACTTTGTGTTTATAGTGCCAAGGAGAAAAGACCATTTGATGATGCATCGCTTGTCGCAATATTGCATAAACATGATGGGGTATGTGTATTCTAATTTATAACAAACACTCGCTCTATTCTGATTCATGTTCCGCCTCTGCTATTTGCCCGGTCCTCCACAATTTCACTCCCCGAGAACATCGATCGGTATTACAATTTCTAATCTTGTCAGAGAGAGCAGCGTAGCCAATGATTTTTTTTGGCATAGCCCGTTGTCTTATAGTCTCTAATGTCTGCCCCAATCCTAGCGATAAAGAGAGAATAAAAAATCAGTACATCTGTTCTAAACTACGACCCAATACAGATCTTTGTGTAAACATCTTCGAACAAGCTTTACGCTCCATATTGCTTTACGCTCCATATATAAGATGTTTACACATCAAAAATTACACCTGGTGTAATAAATTCGACTGCGCTCGTTTGACTATACTCCGAAGGATGTTTGAGTAAGATGCATGTTTGAGTAAGAAGAATGGATATTGAACATGTCCTCAACCTCTTTTCTGTAGAAACTTGCCAATCTCTGAAAGCACTATTATTTTATTTTCCAGATAGGCATTTCTAGAACGGATAGGATGGTGTACGAAATCTTTCTTGGGAAGGCAACCAAATATAGAGGATAGGTGATGGTCCGGCATATGACCATGTTACTCCGGCGTGTGCGTTCGCGCGCATGAAGCCATGAACTTCGCACGGCGTACGCACATTTGCATACAATGCCACGTAAACGCACACCATCATCCTCTACACCATAAGTCCCCATGGCACTCTCCTGTGTCCCGCGAGAGCCTTTCGAATCTGTAGAGACTCATTTTCGTAGATTTTATCCGCTCAGTGTAGAATAATAACCAGCATCGTTATTTATCGGAGTGTTCTTTGAACCTAGAACACGTTCATTGCTTCAAGAGTGTTTGTTCACTGTTCTGTTCAGTCTTCTTTGCAAGATGGCATAAGTAATGAAACTATGCATAAATGATGAGTGCAATACTTCCGAGGACTTTCGAAGTGGTATTGTGTCGTTAGGGAAAAGTGTATTAAGAGGATTAGTGGCATGATGTTTCAATAATTTGAAGAGTGGGTATTACATGAGAGATTGTCATGAATCGTAAAGGTTTACCATCATAGTATTATTATGATTTCCTCCTCGTGAGGAATTGTATTAAAATATCAAAGATTATTATCTATTTAAAGGCAACGATGTCTTAATCTTCTTTTTTTATTATGGTTATTATTCAGAGGAGGCTCATTAACATGGATATGAAACACTATTCAGTTTCCAGTATTGCATAAGTAATCCATGGGACATCTTTAAATTAAGCTTACTGAAAAAAGTCATCAATAGGTTGCATGTTGTTTCGTGGAACTAAGATTTGAGTCGTTAACTTTAGTTCCATCGTGGGTATGGTTATCATTCGGTATAACCGTGTATAAGTACCATTAGGTAGCATTGATCGTTGATTTCGTCAACGTCAGCAAACCGCGGGCAGGGTTATCGAGATAAGCGATCGTCGAGCGGCACGTTTCGGATAAGTCGGCTGCTATAAGCCCCATCGCATCGCACAGTGCAAGACAAGGTACAGTGTCGGAGGATAAATATTCAATCGCTCGAAACGCTCGAAACCCTAAGGATCCTTAAGGTATGCGCATATTGATGGGTGGAGCACGTATGACCGATCGTCTGGCGGCTGCTTTTGAAGAGGGAACTCTGTAGAAAGTCGTCGTACGTGCCTGACGTCCCAGTCGATGATTATCATCATAATCATCATGATGATGAGGTCTATCAAACGACATCTTGGACAGTTCTGTCAATTGGCGAGAATAGAGCAACAACTGGCGATACTTCTGGGTGGCGAACTTCAACATTTTTCTTTCTATTTGTTTGAGATTATTGATGAAAATTTGGCTTTTGGGGTCCAGTGAAAATCAGTACAGTTAGGTCTTAATTGATTCAGACGTCTCGGCACATGCTGGTGGGCGGTGATTCTTACCATTGATTTATTCTGGAAAATATACACACATATTGAAAACATAATACAAATTCGATATTTCATTATTCGATGATTTGAAGATTCTCGCTTGGCGTCAAAGTTATTTTTAATTTTTATATTAATATATCTTTGGTGAATTATTTTATGAAGTTGGTCAGATTATTCATTTTAATACTAGATGTGAATTTTACATTAACTATGTTAAAAAACATCTTAAATGTAATTACAATTAAATTGTCATAATAGAAGGTTAGAAAGTAGTCTATTGTCGATGAAATGTTGATTAGGCTGGAGAGATTCAATTAAGTGATTGAGAACTTTTTAAGAAAGAGGCTATTGGACCAAGAGATGACCAAGAAGTTTTTTAAACCGACAAAAACCGGGAAATGAAAGTGAATTTACTTTCTAATCAAACATTTTTTTCATTCTTAGTTTTCGTAGAAAAACGTATCCAATCACTTAAGTATTACTTAATATTATCTGAAATTATGTGATGTTGAACTAGTTCCTTTTTCTTTAAAATTAAAATTGTTGAAACTTGTACAGTTTAAAAAAAATTAAATAATTTTTATTTTGGTGATTTATAAAGTAGACAATTTTAATCGCATAATATCGTAGAATTTCAAATTAAAAGTTCTAATATCAAAACAATTCGCAGTGCTGCTTTTTCATTCTATCGGATTTTGATTGATCTAGATGTAAAATTGTTCAATTTGGAATGAACAGTCACGGTTTGAAAATGTTAAATTTGAATTATTTCTGTGTTTGAATACCTCAAAATAAATATTGTTCAATTTTGTTTGGCTTCTACTTTGGAATTGTATAATTTTAAATATATTTCTTTTTGTAGTTAAAGTCTCAATTAAGTAATTGAAAACTTGTTTGGACATACAGTAGTTGCAGTTTGCCATTGTTAATCTTCTTCATAATAAAATCATAATTGATATATTTAATTTCCGTTAATTACATGTGAAATATTAATAGGAGCCTGTATTATAGTCTATTACTCTATTACAAAGCGCATCAGGCTGTAAAGAATGACAGCAGTATGGATGATGTGACTGAAATGGTGACCACCCGTTGATGCATGTAGAAGATCAGTACCCTTCCCATTCAAAATTAATCATCAAGCAAATAATTGGTGTTTTGTTATTATTTGATAAGGCTTAATAATGGACTATCTATTTCTATTAGAAGAAAATAGTTAGGAAATGTATACAAATTGAAAACTACAATTAATTTATATTAATATCCCCATTATTTTTTGTTTCAGAGATGGCAACGTCGCTGGTTCGTTCTCTACGACGATGGGGAGCTAACATATTCTGTCGACGAACATGTAAGTCCTCCAAATGCTAACTAGAATTCGTCACTTTACTCAAATCCTATTAAGGGCTACCCCAACTTCAATCCATATTCCAAGCTAAACCCCACTTTCATACTGACAAATCCTTTTACAGGCCCGATATGGTTTCGTTCATTTCCTCCGCTCCTGATTCTGTCATCGCAAATACAAAGTGACAGCAAGCTCGCGTGATATATTAGAGTCCCGTTCCACTTTCCTAAATTTCACTTTATTGTCCGAGATAAATTCTATATGTAGTCCTGTATATAGGGTGTCTGCTCACCTGGAAAACCTGGAATTTTCAGGAATGTTTTTCCATGGTCGACAATTATAGAAGTTTAAAGAAAAAGTTTGTGTTTAAAAAAATAGATGTCAAAATTAAAATGCTCGTAACTTTATGGACATTTTTTTTCTCAAATCGGAAAAATATGTAGCACTTTTAATGAAATCCCCCGAAGCCTAATGAAATATTGAAAATCTCCTGAAATATCTGATGTGACTAAGTCATTAGACGCCATTTGGATTCTCCTGAAGTCAGTGAATTCTTCAGAAATTTTTGTAGTCATTTGAAGTCTCGCCTATCGCTTCACTTTAAAACTTGTCGGTTAACAAGTTTAATTAAAGTATTTGTAGGAAATTTTAAAATAAGTTCGAGAATAAGTTAAATTTATGAAGTTGTTATATTTGGTTTAAATCAGGAAATCGCTTAGGGTTAAGGCCGTGGGCTAGTCGGACAGCTTTTCTAGATGAATGTGTAACAAATATCTTTTGCTGGAAGAATAGACACTTCGTAAAATTAATTAAGTCTCATAAATTTAATGAGGTCTCCTACAGTCACACAGTGGGGCGAAATGGAAAAACGATGTTCAAAATAATCTGTAGCTCGCAATTCTTCATCGATTTTCAACTTTTTTTTTTCAAAAAATTCAGCATTAAATTCTTAAGAAACATGTCGAGGCCGATTTTTTAATTTTTTTTTTTTTTTAATTTATATAGAACTGCAAATATCGAAAAAAATGTTGATTTTCAAATTTTTTTTGTTTAATTCTCTGTAAAATTTTTTTTTAGTAGCGTCAGGCCTCAGGTTTGATGCGCAAGGGTCAGTGAAAGAAAAGAATTTGTTGTTATGTCAAGTTATTTGTTATAAACAAATATTTGCAACAAATAGCCAGTATGATGGATTATGTTTTTGTGAAGTATATTTATGCATCGAAATCGCTCGTTCTGAGCAACGAGGTGACATTTGATCATGAAAATGTGATGTCCGATATCATTTGTTAACTTTAACAACAAATAATATAAACAAATGCATGATTTGAACAGTTTTAGGCAGAAACAAACCGTATTTTCTTCCGATTGTCTTTGAATCTCATTGCCAGTGATACACATTGATGTATTATTGTCACCTAAAATAATTTGTTTAATTTATCAACAATTATTATAAACAAATGCATGATCTGAACAGTTTTAGGCAGAAACAAACCGAATTTTCTCCCGATTGCCCTCAAATCTCATTGCCTGTGATACACATTGATGTATTTTTGTCATCTGAAATAATTTGTTGATATTATCAACAATTATTATAAACAAATGCATGATCTAAACAGTTTTAGGCAGAAACAAACCGAATTTTCTTTCGATTATCTTCGAATCTCATTGCCTGTGATGCAAATTGATATATTTTTGTCATCCGATATCATTTTTTAACTTTATCAACAAATAATATAAACAATTGCATGATTTGAATAGTTTTAGGCAGAAACGAACCGAATTTTCTTCCGATTGCCTTCAAATCTCATTGCCTGCGATGCTCATTGCTATTTTTTTGACTCAAAATATCATTCAACATTTTTATGAACGAATCATTTGAACAAATTCCTATTATGGACATTTCATAATTCCAGTCCTCATTTCAAGAACGATTTATTCTAGAATCAAGAGCTCAAGAGCTTTAGGATGAAAATCACTATCTATATGTCTCCAGCTTCCTCTTAGATGTGACAAGTATGCATCAGATGAGATGAGTAATTTATGCAATAGATCAGTATTAGTTGCTAACCGACTGCACTTACGAGTATTGAATTCGCGGAATCGTTTAAAATCTTTATTACGGGCTTCTTGAGCTTCTTCAAATAAGAGGCCGATGGGAATGCTGAACGATTTGATTATCTCCGCTCCGTGCAAAAGAATTTTGTGAACAGATGATGGCATATAATACCATTTATACAATTTTACATACATTCGTGCAGTTTCGAGAGCATAGTTTTCGAATTTCTCTGAATCGATTTTTTTAACCACAAGAAAGAACCTGCAAAATTATGCTAAATCGCTCGATCAAGCGAACATCAACACCTGTGATCTTTGCTGTTGATTCAGGATCTTGAAAAAATTTTCGAGCAGTATTATTCCCATCATTTGATGTTCCTGCTCCAAGCTTGGGTATGTCGATAATTAAACCCATCTCTTTCCGAAATTCTAGCTGGATTCTTAATCTCGTGGTCTTCATTTGCGTTTTTTGCTCATGCAATTGTTTATATTATTTGTTGATAAAGTTAAAAAATGATATCGGATGACAAAAATATATCAATTTGCATCACAGGCAATGAGAATCGAAGATAATCGAAAGAAAATTCGGTTTGTTTCTGCCTAAAACTGTTTAGATCATGCATTTGTTTATAATGATTGTTGATAATATCAACAAATTATTTCAGATGACAAAAATACATCAATGTGTATCACAGGCAATGAGATTCGAGGGCAATCGGGAGAAAATTCGGTTTGTTTCTGCCTAAAACTGTTCAGATCATGCATTTGTTTATAATAATTGTTGATAAATTAAACAAATTATTTTAGGTGACAATAATACATCAATGTGTATCACTGGCAATGAGATTCGAGGACAATCGGAAGAAAATACGGTTTGTTTCTGCCTAAAACTGTTCAAATCATGCATTTGTTTATATTATTTGTGGTTAAAGTTAACAAATGATATCGGACATCACATTTTCATGATCACATGTCACCTCGTTGCTCAGAACGAGCGATTTCGATGCATAAATATACTTCACAAAAACATAATCCATCATACTGGCTATTTGTTGCAAATATTTGTTTATAACAAATAACTTGACATAACAACAAATTCTTTTCTTTCATTGACCCTTGCGCATCAAACCTGAGGCCTGATGCTACTAAAAAAAAATTTTACAGAGAATTAAACAAAAAAAATTTGGAAATCAACATTTTTTTCGATATTTGCAGTTCCATATAAATTAAAAAAAAAAAATTAAAAAATCGGCCTCGACATGTTTCTTAAGAATTTAATGCTGAATTTTTTGAAAAAAAAAAGTTGAAAATCGATGAAGAATTGCGAGCTACAGATTATTTTGAACATCGTTTTTCCATTTCGCCCCACTGTGAGTCAGTAAGTTCGCCAAAAAATTTCTGAAATCTTTTGAAATCTCCAGAAGTCACTGAAGTTCCTTGAAATATCTGGAGTGACTTGAAATCACTTGTATTCATTTGAAGTCAACTCAATTCTCATGAAGTAATTTAAATTCTCTTGAAATCTCCTGAAATATCTAAAGTCATTTGAAGTATCTTGAAGTCAGATATGTAGATGTACACCTGACCGGTCGAATTTTCCAATCCTCGGTTGCACCTAATTTCCTCTAAAAAAAACCACATATTTCGTTGTCGAGAGATTCTGCACCTTGAAGTTCTAGCGTATGGAAGCTACACAGAGGAAAGGAAGAGGACGGGTGATTGATTGATGAGTGTTGGAAGCATAACAAGTGAGCGTCAGTAAAAATTGACTCCGGCCTGAAGAATCGAACCCTTGGCCGCCGGCTCGAAGACCGATGTGTTACCACTGCGCCAACTACGGAGTCGGTAGTTACAGTCATCAAATCACCTACTCCCTCACCGCTACCACTTTACTTCAGTCTTCGAGGTAGAAAGGGGGAAGCTACCTGACGTGCACCATGTTCCACATTACAAAGTGTAGAATCTACTTGATTTGAAATGGATCCAGTCCTTTTAAGTTTAAATGACTGACAAAAAAAGAGCTTTCAAAGTTTGGTTAATTGTGACATTTTGAAGCTTTAGGAGACCAACGTTAACTTATCTCGATACTTTCTTGGTGGCGTGTCTCCATTAGTAAGTATGAACGACTCCTAAGTAATCCCTAGGACTTCCTCGTCCCCTATCTCTGCTGCACTCGTCCTCAGTTACGTAAGAGCGGTAGATTAAAGTCCTGCAATGCTGATGCACACATGCACATGTGTGCAATCGTATATACGTACCGAGTATATGCTAATGTGGAAGCACGTATCAGTATTAATATCGGGCGTAGGTAGACGGAGAAGAAAAAAGCAAAAGGGAAAAAGGAGCAATAGTAGAAGAAGAAAAGGATGGGGACGAGATCGGAGGACTTGACGTAGCGGTAGATGAGCAAACAGACCAAGCCGATCGAATCTCGATCCGCTCCCAACATCTCGAAGGAGTCTCAACGAGTTCGCTGCTCGTTCTCGATGAAAGGTACAATGTGAGACTGGTAGACCCCGCGCTTTATTGCAAATGAATTTCGCCAACTGAAGAACGATAACTGCCCACAGACGAAAAATTTGTGGAGCTCATGACTAAGATTATTGTAAATCACACATTTTGCTCAGATCATCTGTATCGTATTACAAATCGAGTGGGGTTTGCCGCCTCGGTTTGCAAATAGACTTCAGGTGTTCATGAGATCAAAGAGTGAGATACTCCTTTTTGATTTACCATGCATATGTTACACTTTTTTGTATCACTTTTCTCGTCTTATATCTTTCTTTAAAGTATTGCAGAGAAAAATTAGAGTTGATGACTTTGATCGCGTTGGCTTCCCGAGAATTATTAGCGATTTTTAATTCACGTGTTTAGAGAGATAAAATCCTGTTATAATTGCTAGTCGCAAATGTATGATTAGGCGCAGGAGGCGGAGAAAATTGCTGTGCGATCCGTTGCGTTAGAGCCTTCGAAACCTGCGTGAGGCATGTTATATTCACTTCCTCTTGGTGAATAAATTTAAAATTTACGTTTAATCTCGTGAACATGAAACAATACAAATAACATATCACAGTTGCGTAAGCCGCATTTTAATTATTATCAAGGGATACATCGGAAATATTTTCTCATGTTTGATAAGACAATAACTGTAGATGATGACTTTCAGATTCGAAACCTCATTCTTCTCAATCAGGTCAAGAAAAGAGAAGACGACAAATTTATAATTAGCATGAAGTCTAAATGATTAACGTGAAATCTAAAACTTTATCAAAATCGACACAGATTTCCTTTTACGGAATGTCGTTGCGGGCTGCATTTAGCTTCCGACTTATTGTTGTCTCGACAGATTAATTACGTTGGGCAGATTAGATTTTAATAAGCCCAAACCAGGCATGACGGCAAGACGAATGGAATCGCAAGAAACTTAACGGAAAGTCAATAAGGAACGCACGGGAGAAGCATTGCTGGCCTTATTTAAGCCACGCCAGGTTTATTGTTGCGATAATGTTATTATACGCTCGCGTTCATTAACCATTAACATTTATCGGCATTGCAGCCGCTGTCTCTTATACCGTGATAACTATCGTTTAATTGGGGTCAACCGATTATCTTGCGTTTCGTTGTGGTTGGATAGCATGAACACGATGGACGTAGAACATCATTGTCTTTGACGTTATTGTCGTCATAATCATTCAAGTATCATAATAATCCGAAGTTATCGCGGTTATCATCGACTCGACCTCTTGATTCTCAAGTGTAGGAGAGATGTTTGTCTCAAGATGTGGAGGAGAGCAACACTTCCTGATACTTTTTTGTGTCTTTTACAAATTGAGAGTTATTTGTTTTAGCACAAAGACGTGCAATACGCGGTTTTCATTACACAATTAGAATTATGCACGAATGTGTTACCTTACCATAAAAAAATGAAGAATCATTTTATTTTTTTAAGTGAGAGCAGAAATGGGTTTACATATATTCCTAATTTGTATATATATAGATTGTGTCCTAAATTACTTGAAATCGTTAAAAACAGAATTTCGAATAATTTGACATTATCCAGTTGTCATTCTCAGGTTACTTAAATATATCTTCAGATAGTCAAATATTAAGGCTTTAAATGTTATTCAAATATTCTTTACATCTATTAAATTGTTTATTATTTAATAATTAAATTTACATCAATACAATTTTTAAAGTTTTACTTTAATTAAAACATTGACATTAGTAAAATAGTGAGAAAAACAAGAAAAAGTATTGGAAAAAGGAAAAATTATAGTATATAATACAGGAAAAAGTAAGTCCGAAACCTGATCATGTTACCTTACAACAAGTAGCAATTAGAATTATTTTATGTGTAAAAATGTAATTATTTCAAACTTGTAATCACTGCCGGCTGATTTGTAGAAATTTAGAACAAGTTATACCCGATTGTAAAATAGAAATCGGTCGAAAGATTCGTGTTGCTGTAATGTTCTGTTGTTCGAACGTTCGTGCTCCTGAATTATTCCACTCTGGAGATGATTATTGTGCTCATTGGTGGTGTTGAGTGCCATGCTAAGTACTATACTTGGTCGTAAGACTTGCATAATTGGCTTAATGAGCGTAGCGTTGTACCGCAATTGGCACTCCATGAGAAATAAATCCTTCAATTAATTATTAATTATATGTCCACTATTTCTCGTTCGTTAATGTTATCTCTCTTTCTTTTAAGTTTTCTCTCTTTGGATGGTTTTCCCCTGCACTCATATACTTTCATTTCTATACCTCTGATTAAACGCCAAAGATCGCCTCAATTATACCTTTTAGCACACAAGTTTACTCAAGCAAAAAAAAAATGTAAATCCTCTAGAAGATTTCTCTCGGACATTTGCACTCACATCTCCGCTATATCGCCTCTCACTAGACACTCTTAATAGTCTCAAGATCATTTAAACTTTTGCAAATCTTAAATGCTCACTTAGAGTGTACCTGAATTTGTAATTAATTGCTCATTAAAGTTAAAGATGACCTCGAATAAGCGTAAAATGATAATACAAGTTCTCTTTACATTTTCAGGTTTCATTTTGTACAATTTGCATTTTATTTTGTTTGTACGCTCTATTTGCGTTAATTGCTTCTCATTTCTTTTATACTTGTTTCAACATATTCTGAAGGTTAAGAAGTCTTCAATTAGTTCATTGATTTTCAATTTCTTTAATTCTTATATGTTCCTTCTTCTATAAATCTATACTCTCTTAATTTGAACGAGTACAAATTTTACTAATCAAATTAGTACTAAGGATTTCAGCTGCTAAATAATTAATTTTTTTTATTTCATCTATGGAAATAGTAAAATACATTGTAACAGTCTAACTTCAACTCAAAATCGTGATGTACATTGTGTTTTTCGTGGCAGGGCCAAAAATCTTTCAAATTTTGGTCTATACACCTTTTGTATGACATTAAAAATGTTTAAGAAATCTATGATTACGAGTTTCGACAGGACGCATGCATGTAGCAATAATTACTAATTGAATCAGTATATTCGTACTAACTGTCAGAGACTGAATTCGAGCTCCAGCAATTAGTAACATTTACTGACAATTAGTTATATTTGAATCATTCAAATTTAAAGAGTATCGACACTTGTCAATAACTAATAAGGTAGAAAAGAAATCAAATGAACGAATGGGTTCTTGGTGTTTGCTTTAGGTTATATTTAAGTGTGTCTGAGGGTTTGAGAAGAAAAAAAATGAAAAAGTGACTGTATCCTTTTCTCGTGTCGTAAATGCCACCGCAAACGACGTGCGGCCGTTTGGAGTGAAGCTGGAATCAATCGTGGTCAGTTTTATGGATCGGTCTGATGTATCATGGTGTAGGGTGTAGGCCATGTACCTATTCATGGCGATCAGGGAGGAGGTAAAGTTAAAGGAAACGAATTCCGCATTCGTTGCTGATAGACCTTGAGGTCGGTGTCGGTTGTTCGTAGTGGGCGTATATAACGCGGCTGTCTAGCAAGTACAATTGACTCCGACCTTTGACACGGAGCGGCTCCGAGGAAGCCGCGAAAAGAGGCAGCTCTTGATTCATGGACGACCATAACCTAACTGTCTGACACTTCACGATCCTCCATCACCCTCCATCCTTTCACACAGCTGTCGCGTGACTTGTGCCCAAGAAACTCGGTCATGTAAATAATTTAAAATCACAGAAAAACCTTAAACCATTTTTTTATAACAAAATTGGATAAAAACGCTGCAAACAGTTGACAACTGTGTTGACTACTACAGTGACAATATTACAACTACATTCATAAGTTTAATTTGAGACATGAATCATCATTATTCAGTCATTGACTGATAAGAATGACAGTATCAGTCACGAGTACTGTACCTACCGACTGAACGCAATGAACCTTTTTTGCATTTTTTTACAGTTTTACTCGACTAACTCATGGAGTGCGTTATAAAAACACGTAACTCCTGTGTATTATCATAGGAGTTCCGCGTTTTTGAAACGCACTGCGAGAGTTATTCCAGTCTTTTTAGCAGCCGCCGAACTATCTGCAGCGATTCTATTCAATTTTAAGATAAAAATAGCTTCGGGTTTCTCATGATCATATCATTACAATTCACAAAATTGAAAATTATATAGAAGATTCTCGAACAATACGCAACATTCCGGAACATACAAGATTTTTCTTTAAAAGTGTCCAAATTTTTTGAATATTCAGGAATTTTCTACGATAATATAGAAAAGTTGCAAAAACTTAAAAATTTGAGAAAAGTCTAGAATCTTGCAGAATTCTAAGATACATACATCTAAAAGTATTTTAGAAAAAGTCGAGAACACTCTAGAAAATTTCAAAAGATTCTTTAACATTCCATAAGATTAAAAGAAATGTCAAGAACATGCCATCATTTTAACAAAATTTAGATAAAAAGTACCGAATTTTTTAAAGAATATTTCAGAGAAATCCAGAATACTAACAAACTTTTAAGGACATTTTGGAATAATACATACCCGCGGATTTGTCCGGGTACAAAGAAAAGTTTTACTTTTAAACTCGCATTCTCTATTTACGTATATGCTTCCGACTAAACCATTCAAACAATTTCTCCTCCTGCATAAATTCCGCTGAATTCAAACAGAATTTTTTTAATTTAAAAAAAGAAAAGCTTATTTATATGATTGCCTGTATTTTTTACTGATATGGAGGTGATATTCTACAATCTACATTTAATGTGCCCACTGGGTTTAGCAACGCGTGACTGATTTCACGTCGAGCAAGTGCATTTGTTATTCGATTAGTCACTTGAATTATCAGACATTTCTCGCGTTACAGAGCGATTATTTACAACAAATGGAGTGCTTTCGATATTGGCCGACTAAGTGACTTTTCCATCGTGTTTTCGAGCCTCTGTGATCTAATTAATGGCGGAAAAAAGGATCGCTTAATCACTGAAAAGGAAGTAAATTTTAAATTCAATTTTATGCGAGGAGTGGTAGTATTAATAACTCAACGTAGAGGACTCGATTGAATTATTTGATCCGTTAGCCTAATTTCTCATGTCGGGCAGCAAGGTCGTCGAGAAGGAGAGCGAGTCTTGCGACGATAAATTACGCGAGAATGTAATCGCTAGTGTACATCACACAATCTTACATTATCGTTCTTTTCGGAATTTTTCTCAGCACGGTATGCATTTCTATCGTCTGGAGAATAGTCGATATAATTAACGCAAGATTGGGACGAGATAAGCGATTCAGGAGCAACGACGTTCAGGAGGAGAATAATCGTTCTGCGCAATGAACATTGAACAGCGTTATGAGCCCGGCTGGGTTGAATTACTCGGATTCATTTTTCGCTTCGCTTTTACGGTCGTCGAGAGCGAGAGTACTCGATATAATGTATTCATGCGATGCGAATAAAATTGCATTTCCTTTATTTGCGCTTGTTTTAGCACTAGAAGAGCCGTGGCTAATTTCACCGCTCGCCACTAATTTAATGCTGCTCGATATTTTACGAGATTTTTCCTGATTATATCCGACGAAGCAAAATCGGTTGGAAGTAAAGTCGTTAATGTATGAAATGACGACAGACTCGGAATCACTCCATAATGGAGAAAAGTTAGATGTCGTTTCAAATCAAATTGACCGTTGCAGTGATTCTGACCTTAAGTGCTCATTTAAAGAAGTGTTAAATAAATTGAGTGGTTAAATAGGAGTACTTTACTGCGAGTTTTCAACTTGAAAATGAATTTTGATTTGAAAATTTATCTCTATAAATTTTAATCAGTGACTGCGTGTATATACGAGGGCGCCTAGTGGACCTGATGACCAATGATGGAATCCAAATCTGCAGGGGACACATAAAAAGCTATTCATAACTTGAAATTTAAATTAGACAAACGATTATTAACTTCTTTTTCTATCTTTAGGAATGATAAAGAGAAGCTGTATTCCCAAAAAGCGTACATCTATGCTTTAAAAGGTCTACTTTAGCAACATTTGGTTAAAATGTCAAGATATTATTTAAAACAAGAGTGTAATTTTCTTGGGACTTATTTTTCGTCGTTTTTTTTTTCACACGTAAAGAACAACATGTTTCTTCGCTGAGATATTTTGCGATTTAAAATGTAGAACCTATCCTTGATTTGAAATGAATCCGGTCTGAGGGGAAACACCCTCGGTTTATGAAAATTTTGAAGTCATTCTGCGGTATAATGCTCTTACAATGTGCATGGAATGTCCAGCAAGGAGACGTGATATGATCCCGATAATGTCAAAGGTAAATTGCAAGCTGACCACCCGTTAACTGTATCTTGTCAACAGAAACTTAATCCTTTCATACTCCAGTGTGGCAGTTTGAACCACATAGGTGTTTTTTTGGACCTCGTTAAGACGTTCGTTCACATATCAGGGTTGAATAGAAGGATCGTGATGATTCATAAAGTGTAATGACTGAAATCTGTCCTTAAAATTATTTAATTAAAATTTTAGGAACTGCTTATATGAACTGTTTGTTTAAGATCCGGAACGCCTTTTAGTTCCAATAGACAGTCCATTTAAGGAAGCGTTCGATTTACTTTTATCCCCTTTCGGACTTGTGTCTTCGTTTCGATGAGGAAGTCCGCTGCACATGAGGGAATATTTAAGATCGTGAACTCGTCGTCGTAAAGTCGAACGAGGGAGAGAGAATAGAGACAGAGAACTCCTTAATTGGTGCTTCTCGCCAATAAATACCCCATTACGACCCGTCTTTAATTTCGACTGAAGCAATCACGATGGCGATTCCATTTCGAACCGATCGAGATCGCTGGCACTCAGCAATGAGTATAATAACACACATATAAAATAACTCATGCAATTTAAATGGACGTATCCCTTATGCGTCTTATTCGGCTACCCCGCAGATTATTGACAATAACAGTTCTTTAATATTATGTAGTCATCTGTATCCAAATTATATTTCTATTCGTTTTGCACGGGGGTGGTCCTTATACCAGGTTGCATTTTTTTGGAATTTGTTTGCTTCTACTCGTAGGTTTTGTTTCAAAGTACTTCAAAATCTCTTGAATTCTTTTAAATTCATTCAAACTTGACTGAAATCAATGGAATATTTTGGATATTTTCCAATTTATTTGGAATTCACCCTGAATTCTTATTAACTTATCCTGAATTCTTTTGAATTTTCTTAAATTTTGTAATTAGCCTTGAATTTGTTTGAATTCTTTTAAATTCACTGATTGCTATTAATTCTCTTTTATTTGATTTTTATTTATTTATAATATTATATCATATTATATTTTTTTATTTCATTTTTATTATTATTCATTGATTTTGTGTAGTTTTTTTTTAATTTACCATGAAGTCTTTTAAACTAAACTTGAATTCTTAGGCATTTTATAAAATTCTTAGGCATTTTATAAAATTCTTTTGAATTCGATTGAATTTCTTCCAAATTATTCCAGATTAAATGAATTCAATTAATTTTTTTAATATTCCGGAATTGTTTTCAATTCAATTGAATTTTTATGAATTCCATCGAATTCTTCTCAATTTCCTTAAGATTCTCTAAATTCTCTCGAATTTGATTTAATTTGTTTGTTTTCTTTTTTAATTTTTTTCAATTCACTTAAATTTGTCCTGAATTTGAAATTGTCCTTGTGTATTTGACGAAATTTTTTTGCTTTTGAAATTTTGCTTAATTATATTCCTTCAAATTCTTATGAATTTTATCAAGGTCTCTTGAATTCCTTTGCATCCTTCTAAATTCACTCAATTTTACTGAAATCTGTCGAATATTTTGGATTTTTTTGCAACTCATTCGAATTCATTTGGAATTCACCCTGAATTCTTGTTAATTTATCCTGAATCATTTTTCAAATATTTGAATTCTTTGGAATTATCTTGCTTTTTCAACTCTGGCTGAATTCTTCTGAATTCACTTGAATTATTCTAAATACACTAAAGTTTTACCGAAGTCAGTGGAATATTTTGAATTTTTTTGATTTCAATTCACTTGAATTTCAATGAATTTCATCGAATTCTTATAACTTGTCTTAATTTCCTCTAAATTCACTCGAATTTTTTTAATTTATCATAAATTCGCTTAAACGCACCTGGAATTCATATAAATTTCATCGAATTCATTTTTTCACTTTTTCCTAGTAAATTAGACCATGACAGGCCCTGTATATTCTTTGTTTATTTTTAACAGCAATACTTTTTCGAAAGCTTCGTGGTTCAATCTACCCTTTCGTGTTCAATATGATTCCTGCTGTGCTAAAGAATCTTTCGAAAACTAGCCGCCACAATTTGAATAGTGAAAATGAAAAATAGTTGCAAAAGCAATAAAATTGAAATTGAACTATGTTTCCAAAGTAACTTATTTACTAAAGTAACTTCGTTACCACTATCGTTACCAAAAAAGTAACTAGTTAAAAGAAACTAGTTGCTTCCCATCAATGGTAAGTGTGTACCACTCTCTTTATTTATACAAAAATATCATCAAGGCGTTAATAATTTACATCCTAGGTGTTGAGCATGACATTTCACTTTCGCAATAATGAATTCCCCCTCGAGAAAAATGGCAGTCACAAATCGGCGTTGCTTAAGTTGTAACTGCCACGTGTTCTCAAGCAGGTGTTAGTGTCTAGTTCCTATCATAAGAGCAAATCTCGCATTTTCCTATTTTGTCTAGCGAATGGACTCAGGTGAGCTACAGCCAGGAGAATAAACATAAGTAGAAGGTTAGTCGCAATTGAACCTGCGACAGAGGCACGGCGCCGCTTTATGGCACCCGGAGGGGCGTCGAGCAAGCGACGCGACGCGACGGTATCTCACGACTGCGAATCCCGTCGCGGTGCGTTTACACGTGGCACCTGTGTAAACTCCTTCATCTAATTCCTGGATCGTGTTTTCTGCCCTTCTAAGGTTGCTAGTTCCTCGCGATCCTCGGTCGTTCCCCGGGGCTTCAGTCGAGCTATCTTCATCGTACAAAGTGCAAACCAACGGCCACTTTCTGACCAATCCATGAAAATGCACTTTTGTACACACTTTTTTCCAAGGGGGAAACAACTCCGGTAATCCGCTGGATCCCTTGGTTATCCGTCCTAGCAATCTGGGGTAATCCGAATCATAAAAGTAATCCAGTGTGATCCTAGGTTATCAACTTGTAATCCTAGGTAATCTACCATCTAACCCACTTGTAATTCTAGGTAATCCATTTGTAATCGTGGGTAATCTGCTTGGAACCCTAGACAATACACTTGTATTGTCCGGATAATCCATTTGTAATCTGCATTAATCCACTCGGAATCTGCAGAACTCAACTTGTAACGCGGGGTAAACCACTTGTAAACCTAGGCAATCCACATGTAATCCCAGGTAATCCACTTTTAATCCGCGATCTAATCCAAGTAATGCGAGGTTATCCATCTGTAATTCACAGTAATTCACTTGTAATCCTACATAATTCACTTGCAACCCTAGGTAATCCACTTGAAATCTGCAGTAATCCGCGGTAATGCCCTTGTAATTCGGGGTGATCCACCTCCGCTGGGCCATTTTTTTAGGAGCTGTTTCCCCCTCGGTAAGTTCCAAGGTGTTACATTTTTATTCAAAAGTGGATCATTCCACAATGGTTGAAACAGTTGACAACTGCATAATTACTACATTGAACATTGCAAGACATTCGCATAAGAGTGTCTCTTATGCGAAATTCAACTGAAATCTTTTTTAGTTGAAAATTCAACTCTTTTTTTTTATTATTCGTTTTTCTGGTTTAAAAATTAATCTCTTCTAGAAGAAATTTAATCTTGTTTGGCTGAATCCAACTGTTTTTGAATGAAAATTAAAATCTTTTTGGTTGAAATATGAAAGATGAACTACTTTGTTGCAAACACATTTTTGCTGTTGTTAAAGATTCAAAATTTTAGTTGAAAATTCAAGTGTTTGGTTGAAAGTTCATTTCCTTTTTTGCAAATGCGTCTATTGATAGAAAATTAATCCTCTTGGTTGAACATTCATCTTTGTAGGTTAAAAATGCAACTATTTTGTTGAAAATCCAACTTTTTATGGTTGAAGTTTAACCCTTTTTGTTTGAAAATTCGACCATTTAGTTGAAAACTTATCTTTGTATTATTGAAACTCAATTATTTGGTTGAAAATTCAACTATTTGATTGAAAATTCCCCTCTTTTGCTTGAAAGTTCAACTATTTGGTTGTAAATGCAACTATTTTGTTAAAAATGCAATATATTTCGAGTTGGAATTTTAGGAATATGGTGCCTGCATTAATTTTATTTACAAGAATTTATTCCCTCATTTTAGTGAAGAAACACTATTTTCCCTGTTTTGACAGCGTTTGGACTATGAAGTCCGCTTCTCCTTCTTTGTTTCTCGTTCGCAGCTCATGGGAGTGTCTCTTAACGCTTGTCTCTTTCCTACACTTGATTTCCATATTATGCAACGATTTGATCCATTTTTTGATAAAAGTTTGACACCTCGGGATTTAGTGTGTATATGTCAGTCGAGCATATCGACTCGACCTTGTCCGGCAGCTTGAGCAGGTTCTTAAGGGTGTGGCTTAGTGCAGCTTAGAATCTAACTATAACGCCACACTGCAGAACGAATCCCGTCGAAGGCAGCACGCGCGGTTCTCAAAGTCGCTAGTATAACAAGTTTTAAGGACGCACGCATGCAACGCAATTCCTTATCTTAATCGCATGAGACAGTAAGACTTACGGTAAGATCACCAGCTGGCAACCGTTAACGCGGCCTAGAGTCTTTTGAAATGCCACAATCCGAGTTATGCCTCCCATCGTACGGATTTTACATGTCGATGCCTTGAATCAGAGGTTTGTCCCGGAAATAGCCGAGGGAATTCATTCCCTGGGGATTATGTCGACTTAGCCTGCGATAAACTAACGTCTAACCGCGGTTGAAATAGATGGATTCCTAATGGAATGAAGGCATTTAAACATGTCAATGCATGGAATGAAAAACAAAGTTCACGAATGTTCTGAATACTTTGGTCGGAATTTGGAAGAAAAAATATTGTATAGAAAGCGTTCAAATTGGAATCATTTTTAGATTGAGAAGTTCAACATTTTTTGGTTCGAATTTAGATTGATGCGAATTGTGCAATTTATAAATTACGGCCTTTTAATATTTGAGCGTTTACAAATTCACGGCATATAAAAGTGAATTTGAAGTTATATAATATTATGAAACATTAGAGTTTAAAATTTGTCAAATTTAAATGTTTAGTTTTCCGTTTAAAGACCCGGAAGTAACAGGAAATTTTTTTAACTCTTGGGTGACCACTTTGGTGATATAAAGTTGCTTCCGGAGTTTCTAGTGATGGGAACACTGAAACAGTGAATCATTGAATGATTTGGTCATACTTTCCTGGTGGAGTTTCCGAATGAAGACGAAAATGGTGATCATTTCATATCGTGTTCTCGTGAACCATAAAAGCAGTGTTCCGCCTAACTGTAGAGCTTACTAGTTGACGAGTTTGCAGACTTTACGGGGTCCATTAACCAGTGGTTAGTCCGGTCTAGTTTAGACCGTTTGAACCCGGTCGCGTGAGTCTGATTGCGGGTTGAACAACTTGAATAGTTGGATAATGGTGGCGCCCACCTCTCGGTAGCGGTACCTTCCCTATCTTTACAAGGTAGTTGCTCTTGCACTTAACTAACAAGTCATACCCCATTGCCTCCTTTTGCATTGTCGCTTTCTCGACAGTCATCTTCCAGCCATTATTCAAACTCCTAAGAGGAAATTCATTCCCCATTTCCTAATTCGATTTTGACCTTTATTACTTTTATTACCCTTACATTCACTTTTCTGGGTTCACAATTTTAAAGAACCTCCGCGTTTCCCAAGTTAAGTGACCAGCAGTTTAAGTAAACACATGATTCCAGCTTTTTAAGCAAGAGATTTATGTCGACTATTATCACAATTATCCCAAAATCTTTTATCTTTTTAATGATCGCATTTAATAGTATTTTCGTTCTCTATAGTCAGCGCCACGTCGACTCGATTAGTCCAATCGTGGAGCGCAGTCAAGCCGAGGGCTGAAAGCAGCGTCACAGCCGAAACTCATTTCAAAAATTCCTGAGGGAGAAGTGTGTAATTATCGGGGAATAATGGACACCCTAGGCGGCCCTTGGTAACTTCGGTCCATCGAAGGTAGAGAAACCCCAGCCGGAGATGTATCGTCCGCCGGCTGCCAAGCGACGTATGAATTATTATTTTTTTCTTCTGAGTTGCCCTCCGCCATTTTGGCATTCTCGTTAGGTCCGCTTTAACGAAATGGTCTCATGAATTAGACACAAGTCGACGCCTTTTAGTTTCGCAACGAGATACTAATGTCTTAAGCAAACTCGACCCTCGTATTATAAAATCCCTCGAGATTCAGAGAGTATTTCGGAAGCCCTGGGAATTTAGGTTTAACAAAATAACCGATTAGCATCAATTTTCCCTCGTATACAATATTTTGAAATACGGTTTTACCTCGTTTGATCATAAACTTCTATAGTTCTGTCGAATGTAACCTGAATACAAGTCTCACCGTTAGGATTGGTTAGGGTCTGTTTGCCTCAAGCCATACTGATGGCTGTATATCACGCAAGGCTATATTGAAACACTAGTCATATTTTTTTTTTATCAGTTGAGCTTGGAAAATCCAAGGAATTATAAAATCAAATTGCTATCACACGGCTCATTAAACTTATTAAATTATTAGGATTGTGTGTGTAACTTTCCTTTTTAATCTTAATATCCTTTAGACATTAGTATAAATGCATGTCATCTTAAAGCTTTTAATCAGTAGAAGTGCCTATTAATCACTTCTAAGTGATGTGCCACAGCAGTCATTCGTTACAATGCAGCATAATTATTTAATTAAAAAGTTAAATAGATCCATGAATTCAATCAACTATCGCTTCAAAGCAGTACCTGATTCGAAAATAACTGATCTAAACAATTGATGAAATCAACCGATAACGGAACAACCGATCCTGCAAGACTTTTTCTGCCTCAATACTCTCAGGTTGCTCTACAACTTAATCCGCTTGACCTTCTTACTTTGAAAATCAGGACTTGCAAAAAAAAAAGTTTGAGATGCGATATGTTATCGATTGGGCGAAGATACAAGATCATTTGTCTAGTTGAACCGAATGTCAGCCTCACTGGTGGTATACTTGGAAGATCTTGACGAATCGCGTTCGATAGTAGTTAGCAACACGAAGGTGGATTCGTATCAGTGACGTGCAAATCGATCTCGGGACGCGACCTTCGGCACGAAACAGGCGTTTCTCGCATCAGAAGCCTCGAGCATCACTCGGTAGATACCTACACCTAATCTCGTACCTGTTGCTTGCTCGAGGTGACTGCATTTCTCCCTCCTCGCCACCTCATCCCGTTCTCCACTGACGATGATTCCTCTCCTGTTTCTCGTTCGCTCCTTCTAACTCCCTCTCTATTATAAATCCTCCGCTAGACTCTGCTTCCACCTAAGAACCGGCCTGCAGTCTCTCGCCTTTATTTGGGCGGAGCCAGTCTTGCTCTCTGGGCCAGATGCAGCACGAATGTAGTTGGGGACCCCCGACCCGCACCCTTCTTCTCCGCCGGGGGTTCCAAACGAGTTTTAAATTGCTTCAGGCCTGGGGATTTGAATGCAAAAACATGCGAAGATACAAAACGGAATGATCAAACGCAGCTGATCACAGTTCTACATACATTTTTTGGTAAAGTTAGGCATTCCTCTAGATAGATCAAAAGTACGTTTTTGTACTTGATTTTTGTTCCGAAAAGTTTCTCTCTTGTTGGAATGTTTTCCTCGTGTGCCCTTAGGACAGACCCAGAAGAAGGGGCATCAGACTTAGGCCAGAAATTATGCGGCAGGTGGTTGAACGCAACTTGTGTTCAGCAAGGAGTAACCAGCGCTTTAATCTGAATTATGATCTTACGCATGCATAAGAGAACATGGGTTTGCCGATGAGTCAGTTTTATGAACTAGCACCATTTTATCGTACCTCTCCGCGTTCTATCCCCCGGAAGTTGGACGCTGATCATCAAAGAAAACCTACAGTATTGTAGCTCGCTAGTATCATTAAACATTTTTACAAGATGCAACAAGCACGGAAAAGAGATAGGAATTTATCATCAAGAAATCAACTGAAGATGGAATCGGAGAGCCACTGTTCTGTTTCGTCGATGCATAAGTGCGCACGAGAAGTTCAGGGCGATCTGACGACTAATATTAAAAGGTTTGATTTGCATACGTCATTTCAAAATGAAGTGAACGAGCATTTAGACGTGAGCTGTTTAAAACCTTGTATAAAGTGAACACCTAACAGATTTGCCGGGTGTTAAGTGATCAAATACCACGTTGATGGATCTGTTTTTTTAGTCATCCTTCAGACTGCTGGGTTCTTCATCAGATCAAATCTGCTGAGCGAATTCAATTGGCGTGTTTTTAGAACAATTCCTTCGTGACATGATCATAGATAATGATGTCTTAGCGAGAACAGAATCCTGTGAAGCGGTTCTTAATCCATGATGTGCAGAAGATGCTTCTAAATCAGATATGGTTGTTAGATGCTGATGTAGGCCGTGACCCTCATCTCGAAAATTTGACAACAAAGGGAGGCTTCACAATCTCCAAATCTGACAATCTCGTTTTGCATGCCTGCATGCTCTTACTGCTGCGGAGGCTTCTCGAAAAAGATGTGTATTAGATTGACTATATACAATGTGATAGACAACCTTCTAAAACGAATGGACCTTGTCATTTCGCGAGTAGTGTTCTGACACTCAAAACTCAGGACATCTCGCTTGAAAAGAGGGAAATGTAAGCTTCTTCGGGCTTCCAGACTACGGAACCTTCGTTTGCTCTCGGTTGCAATCATCACATGACGTGAATAGCATAACCTTTAACTTTCTTGCTTCCCGTTGCTACCAGTCAAAAAGCTTGTGGGAGCTGGGTTCCTCGTGGTAAAATTAGTTACCCTTTGTGCCTTCCATTCACAAATGTCCGTCAAGAAATTCAGTTTGCCTTATTGCCTTCGCTAAATGGCCTCGCATTTCAATGCAGCCTCGTCGCTCCTTTCACGAAACAAGCTTGCATTACGCTGCAATAAATCATGCACGATGAAACGAAAAATGCATGAATGGAAAAAAAATTGCAATCAAATTATGCTCTCGAGTGGAAAGAGTTATGAATTGCGTTGCCGAATTGTTGAGCTAAAAGGACACAGGGCCGATCTTGGAGCCGATTACCAGCCACAATATTGGAACATTTTCTGACGCCTTTGTGTCTTGCTTTAACCTATTATCTTCATTCATCCTGACTAGCCGAAAATCCCAAAGTGACTTGCAGTAGTGTGACGATACTCGTAAGCATGGCTGAACTGTCTGTGGTTCACGAACAAGATCCAGTTAAGAAATCGAGCACAATATGCATGTTGTGACACAGCATGATTACTATAAGCATTTAGCAATATCAGTTCAAGATTGACACATGTGACAAACTCTTATGACTTTGTTAGTACCGGCAGTCAAATCCCGTTGCACGATTGATCTTCGCCTACTAGAGGACGTTCATATTCGTGCTCGATATCGGCCGTGACTATAATATGATAGATTCGGTTTGGTCACCAGCGAATCACGGCCGTTTCTCTGCCTGACTACACTTCCTTTCCATGAGACCTTGACCTCAGAACAGGCAGCCGTGATACAATCGACACTGTCGTCGAACGCGTTCGTTACTACCTTATCGTTTGTCGTAAAGTCGGCCTGCTCTTTTGTCTATAGCTATAAATGCGACCCATATGAAATCTAGAGCACTGATATTGGTACTTTTTCCATCGGACAAAACACAAATCACGATAGCGATCGCATTGTTAGCGATTGCCGGCGGCTAGCAATGATTTTTCATGGCTGGCGCGTAAGTGGCGCTAAAATATCCCGATGAGTTTTACGCTACCAACTCGACTGGTTCGGTATAGACCTGTCAAGGAATGATCGACCAGTTAGAATTCTTCCGGTTCATCTCCTCTAATTGTATCTCATTAGGATCAGAACTTTGCATAAGACTCGTTTGGTCCCTATTGCCATTTGTACCTAATCGTGACATGGCAGTTGTGCTGAAGAGCCTCTTTATCGATGCATGATGCAGATCCGTTCGGAAAAGCGTAATTTTAATGACAATTCTTGTGCACATCGGGTACAACATTGTTCCACGCGGTCAGCACCTATAGTAAGGTCATAGACTCTGAGATCCTATCGTATCGAATTGTTACGCTATCAGATCACAACATTACATTACTTCACATGTACGTGTGTTTCGTATAAGATACCACGAGCACGATCTTTCTTATGTATAATTGTATATCATATCGCAGTTCATCCTTACTTCCTCTTTGGACGAATTTTTTTGCGGTGGAACTTGCGAAGCATTTTAATGCAGGGAGTAGCTATTGCTACAAATAGAGGAAGAAAATAACTTGTATAGAAGTGACAATGATAAACCAGCATGATCAGGAATCAGGCGGATAACTGGTTGGCCTGGATTCTAAGCTTGATGAATCCGGAGACACCTGACGAGAGGAAAGTGGTAATATCGATGAGAGGATGTGCAACACAACTGTGGTACAATCTCGCACATGAGGAAGTTGATTAGTTTGAATAGGTAGGGCAAATGATAAAGGCGATTAGAATCTCTTGCTTGAATACCGTTAATGCGAATGGATAGAACGATGACAAGGACGAATGCTCAAGATGTTGCAAAAAGCGGTCGTTACATGGCTAGTCTTCCAAGAATTATCGATCATTCACTAAAAATCAGCAAGGTCGTTCCTGCCGTTTAAATACCGATTGATTGACAAGTTGAAGCTCCTGACATCGTCGGAGATTGCTGCATGTTCACAATTAGTCACAATCGTCAGTAGATCCTCCAGCCCGTTCTTAGATGAAGGAATCCTGTTAACGTAACGTCAAGTATTTCATCTAGACGTTTTATCGCTACTTATGTCTCGTCCTGTCGTTTCAGATCGCTTTGACAATAAAATAATGGACTTATGCTAATCAGACATTTCGCAATCGTAACTGATTATGGCAGATATTTTTTGTAGTTACAAATCGCAGAGATACTGACTCGAATTTTGTGGCGGATGATATTTCATATAACGGATAGAAAGTTTTGGAGAGGGCAATTCCGTCTTCCTGTTTCTTTACTTTCCACATATCCATCTTGAGCCGAAGCCTCGTTAAATCGCGGGGAATCCTCTGGATGTCGTTCCACTTCCAAGGAGAAGATACCGGAGTCTCATGCAGTCGGAATACCGCGGGAAGAGGAACGATGTCGGGTAGAAAACAGGAGGCCATTATCCGACACACCAACCATCGAACCAAGTAGCTAACCATCCGACCAATGAACCAGGTAACCAACCAAGCGCCAAAGCCTATTACCATTTGTTCTCCTGACCGCGTGATGGAATAGGAATTCAAACTTTTACGTGAATACACCAAGCAAATTTATAATAATAAGAAGTCTATACCACAATTGCATTCCGCGTCTAGGAAAGGCGCCAGGTTTCTAGGATTGCTCGCCACGGAGATGAATAAAGAGGCAGAAAAACGCGGCGATGAAGGAGGCAATGAAACAGAGTCTCAGATGCAAATAGAGGAAAATGAGCGGGAATACGGGGAGCAGGAGGCGCTGCTCGCAGACAATTAGCAATGAAATCTGTTCCCAACGGGTTTTCTGCGATAAATTGTAACGGGATTATGTTTGAATTCGTCAGGTTCGTTACACTGAGAAAAATGGATTGTACAATCTCTATATGTTAAATAATGGATCGTATTGGATAATATCTAGGATTATAAAATTTTATAATCAGGGATATTAAAAGTCTAGTATCCAAGGTATTACAATCATTATTCAATTAGATAATCCTAAAGCTATATAATATCTTGTGCAAACGTATTCATAAACAGCACTAATATACCTTTCTTTGCATGATATTAGCCTCTAGTTCTAACATCCAGTTGGTATCATTAATTTTTGTCGGTAAATGAATTTAATTCAAGAAATACTCTCTGAGAGGGGAAAATTATTCTAAGCTCAGGTAGTTATTTGCTATACTGGTTAACTGAAAGGCAAACATTCAAAGAACGTTAGCTGGTCTGAAAGATTATAGAGCGGGACCAAACAACGACGCATGTGCGTGAGCATTGTCTCTCAGGAGCCGTAAATACTTCCACAGGGCACTTTCGCTGGTCGCTGTCCCGAGAATCACAGAAAGACCGTGAATTTTTCACTGGAGAAGAATCCCAGACAAACACAACCAGAATACTGGGAAGTCATCAACCTTGTCTTTGAATTAGTTAAACAATTGTCTCTATGTACTTGAATTTAATTTTTTTTTCAATATCAATTGTTGATATCCATTGCTCTGATATTTAAAATCATCTGAGAGAATGTTTTAATCGCAGAGATGGTTTTCAAATAAAGGATCAGAATGACAAGAGCGAAGATGATTCGAAAGATAATGTAACGACGTTGAGATGCTTCAAAGGACACTCGGCGGGGCTTGAGATTGAAAGTGGTGCGTCTCTACGAATGACTAGCACCCTATTCTCTCTTCTGAAGCAAATCGCAGATTCGCGATCTTCCTCACAGGCAGATGCACCGGGCCTTGTTGGTCGATCCTTAATGAAGTCTGACAGACGAGGCCGGTCGCCTATGCACGAAGTCGAAGGAAGCATGGCCATTCGATGACGGTAAGGGACACCATATAACCCAGGAACACTACAACAAACTCGTGTCGCACGCCATAAGCAGTGGGTCGAAGGAAGTGAAACCGAACATAACGCTTGAATATTACTGTTAAACATCTCTCGAATTTTTAAGTTATATGAGACAGCATTCCACTTTTGTATTATTTTTTCGCATATTTTTTTTCATTTTATGCCGTAGGGAGATCTGGTGGTTTGTACAATGTCTCTTCTAATTCTCACAAACCCCCATATGAAAATTACTCATTTTGCGAAGTTTTGATGCAATTTTCTTGCTCGATTGGACACTTGGGCATTTTGTGTTGTTACATTAGGGTGCCCCAAATAAAAAAGTTTCATTAACCCTTAATGGTCACACCTCAAAATACACCTTCAAATATTTTTGGCTGAAAAAAATCATGAGTGATGTTGAAACAATACAAAATAGGAAAAAAATATCTCCAAAGCCTCAGTGATAATTTGTCTATTCGAAAAAAAATACTTGGAAAAAAAATCGTACACAATCGGAAGAAAATCGGAAAGCCCGTGGGGTGTGACCGTTAAGGGTTAATTTGAAGGGACAGCCGTCAAAAAACTTTATTTAGTTTAGAAACAACTGAATTTCTGTCAAATTGTATACGCAGAACCATGTAAGTGATAGGGGAAAAAATTCAAGGGAGCAAAAAAACGTTCTCATAATTCGAATTATTTCAGAAAAAATGAGAAGAACTTTCGAGATTTTATAGATCTATAGAAAAAAAGTTGGAAAAAGTTAATACATTTTGACTTTCACCAAATGGAAGCTTTGTGGGGGAGGGGGGGGGGGGGTGTTCTCTTGAATCAAAGAACCTTTTTTCATTTGCGGTCACGAATATAAAACCTCATCCATTGTATTTGTCTCGCCTTCTTATTTTTAAACTAAATAAAATATTGTCTAGAAATGTTAAAAACAGGAAAAACGTAATATGGACCAACCGCTGTTGCTTGGCCTGTTGAAGTTTGTTTGCTGTAGAATGAGCACGAAAAACTTTACTTTTGAAAATACAAACACGAATAGGCCAGAGAGCATTGAGCTGATATATTTTCTGTCGCTTCCCAAAATTTCAGCAAGATATTTTCAGTTTAAAAATAAAGAAGACGGAAAAAATACATTGGAAACACGGCAATTCATGACGTCATAGTTTACTATTTGCCCTTAAATCCTTTCTAATGACTAATAAACGTCACTAGAAACGTATTTATCGCAGCATGTTTAGTGTTTTATAGTTTCTGAAACAGCTTCTCTCTTCATAATTCTGTCTAGGCGATGTTAAGTTGGCCACAACCTCGTATAGACGGTGATTTCAAACTAGAGGGGAATCGAATAGAATGCTCTTCTATTTTCATTGTCGTATTGCCTCCAGTGATGGGAATTAACTAGTTTTTTTTAACTAGTTACTTTTGTTGTTAACAAGTTACATTTTTCAGTAACAGTAACTATAAAAATGGTTACTGTTTTATTTATTAGCTTTCGATAGATTCTTTAGTACAGTAGGAATCATATTGAACTCAAGATGGAGTAGATTGAAAGAAAGAATTCGATGAAATTCATATGAATTCCAGGAGAATTTTAAGTAATTCAGGATACATGAAAAAAAAATGAATTAAATAAAATTCGAGCGAATTTAGAGGAATTTAAAGGAAATGAGTAGAATTCGATAAAATTCATCAAAATTAAAGTGATTTGAAAAAGAATGTGAAAAGTCCAGAATATTCCACTGAATAATCAAGAGAATTTCAAAGAATTCAATTTTTTTTAAATAATTCAGGGTGAATTCCAAATGAACTCAAATGAGTTGCAAACAATGCAAAATATTTCACTGATTTGAGTAAAATTGAAGTGACTTTAGAAGGTTTCAAGGAAATTCAAAATACTGATGAAAGTCACAAGAATTTGAAAGAAAATAATTCAACAAAATTTTAAAAAACAAAAAATTTCCAGATAATTGTGTAAAAAAAGAGTGAACAGAATTCAGGACAAATTCATCAGAATTTAAGTGAATCTACTAAAATTGAAAAAAAACAACAATTTAAATTCGAGTGAATTCACAGAATTTCAAAGGAAATGAGTAGAATTCGATGAAATTTATAAATATCCAAGGGAATTGAAAAAAATTAAAAATATTTTAAAAATGCATTGAATTTGGAATGAATTGAGAAAAAATCAAAGGAATTCAAAAGAATGGGATAAAATGCCTAAGAATTCAAGGTGAGTTTTGAAGACTTCAGGGTGAATTCCAAATGAATTGAAAAAAAATCTAAGATAGTCCATTGATAGTCCATTATTAAAAATAATTCAAGTGATAGAATAAAATTGATAAAATCAAAACAAATTTCATTGAGTTCAGACAAATGGGAGTGACTGTAATTAGTGAATAAGATTCTGATAAAATCTATAAGAATTCAAGGTGGGGAAAGAAATTGAAAATCCAGAAAAGTAATTTGAAGAAGAAAAGTAACTAAAAAAGTAATGATATTGACTTTTTTCACAAAAGTAACTAAGAAAATGTTACTTTTTGAAACGGTAAAGATAGCGATAACTAGTTACTTTTTTCGTGGTGTGTCGGTAACAATAACTAGTTCCTTTTACAAAGTAACTTGCCCATCACTGATTGCCTCTGCTTCCGCTGTTATTCGTGGTCTTTAATGTCCTGAAATTGATGCGGAGAGAGGAGGAAGGTAAGAGTGATAAAGACAAAGATAAAGAAAGAGAGCGAAGCAATAGGAAGCAAAGGCGCAAAAGCAAGTCGGCAAAATTTCAGTGACCATAATCGCAGTTAAGGCGCGTACACAGTGCAGTTGCCGGCATCGTCTGGCTCACGTGGATCCGCGAAGCGACATTGCCAACACTGCCCGTATAAGTTCCACCTCATCCCGACTACCTCCAACCCCCATCGGCTGCGAATATACGAGGCGCTTAATGGAGTGCAGAGCTATTTATTATTGGGTCCCTCGCGACCAATCGACTCTCGCCCAACCAGTCGAAGATTGCAAGACATTCGATTTCAAATTATTCTCCTTGTATATCAAGCCCCTACGGACTTTAAATTAGGGTTTTCAGTCCGCACGGAAAAAAATGTGTCCTTAAAAAAGTCACCAACTAGTAGCTAGATCCGGATACTTTGAGAAAGAATTAACGAAGATGCAAAAAATCTAATACGGTTCATCACTTTTTTTTCTCCAATAATTAGATAAAAATTTCGAATGATTGGGAAAAAATTCTCAGAGAACACTCAAGCTGGCCTGACGACAAATCTAGGAACTGGGAACTAGGATCGGGTGCACGTGGCTCGCACACACGCTCGACACGTGTGTTTGCTTCACTCCACTCTCGGTCTATGTTTAGAAGCTGACGCTTCAGCAGTCTTCGAGGGTTCGAATCCTTCGAGTTGCGAGTTTATAAATTCTATAAATTAAATTACACGCAAGTCTGAAATTTTCAGGTACGGTTCCTAAAACAGTTCAAAATTTGTCTATACGTTTCTCATAGAAGTAAGATTCAATATTTCATTTTTTTTCTCGTATCCGAGACCTAGCTACAAGTTCGTGACTTTTTTACGGATAAATTTTTTCCGTGTGACAATGAGCATTGGCCATCGATGTGCCCGACCCATCGTTAATAAAATCTCTTTTTTTCTGTTTCAGGTAAGTTACCTTCTGGAAATACCATGCGAGGACTCGCAGGTCCATTCTTTGCTCCCGAAAGGTGGCCACTCGGTCGGGTATCTGGAAAATCCCGGAATTGAGCGGGAATTTATTGAGATTGATAAAGAACCGGGAAATGGCAGCGAATTTACTTTTATAACACGTATTTTGGTTATTTTTCGTTTTTTTTTTATCCAAACACTTTAAATGTCATTTGATATCATATGAAGACATGAGCATAGCAACTGGGTCCTTATTCAGTTGTCATTATGATGTTTTCATATAAAATAATGTGGAATTGAAGATATTGGAAAAAATATCTGATAATACTTTCAAGAATCATAATATTATTAATGATGATATTTTTTAGTTAACAAATTTTATTTTTTAATTCACATCCATATTCAAGTAAAAAAAGTAAATTACTTTACAATCATAATTATTTGTTTATTCCAAATTTTGAATGATACAACTTTTTTACTGATTTCATTGATTAAACGTTTGATCTTTAATAATCGTATATGATGAAGTTATAGAGATTATTTTAACTAATTAAAAAATCATTTCGAAAAGAGATATGAAAAAAAGTTTGACAACAAATAAAATTTGGCGAATAAAAATATTGGTATGTTTTAAAATTAGTGCGTAAACAACAATCTTTTATATCATATTTAAGGACTTTTTAATTCTTGATATTCGTAATTGAATAATTCTAGATAGAAAGTAAATAAATTAGATAATTTCCAATTTATAGATTTTGATTAAAAGTATTAAATAATTTCATATCGAAGCATGTTCAAAATTATAACGTCAAAATTATAAAACTTAGTTTTAAATTGGATGCAGCAATTTTAAATAAAAAGCTGTCAAATGGGAACAGTTTTTACATTGGAATGTTCAAAATTTTTTGGTTCAAATTTATGTTGTTCAAAATTATGCAGTTTCAAAATTGAAGCTTTAAGTTCTAAAATTTTCCATTATAGCATTACAAACTGTGTAATTTCAAATTGAAATGTTAAAAAGTGTACAATTAGGTCCGACCACTTAGCGCCGCCACCAAGGAAAAATGAAAAATGGAATACGCCATATTTTTTTGCTTTTTTTTGCAAATTTTATGCTCTAAAAAAAATTTTTTTGCTCTTCAAACTTCCGAAATAAGGGTGGCGGCGCTAGCACGACATCCCCTCAGCGCCGCCACCTATGAAAACTGACTAAAAATTATTATAATGAAATAAACGATTAGGGTAGATTTTTTTGCTTTTTTTTTGCTCTAAGAAAATACATA
>CAKNYM010051925.1:120910-139553 GCA_932195095.1 Andricus curvator | reverse complement strand
TTCGGGTTAGAGAAATGCGCCAAGGTTAATTTGAAGAAAGGAAAACTTAATGGCATCCCCGAAGATCCTGAGCTCGTTGACAGAAGCGCTATACGACACCTTTGCGCTGACAAGAGACCTATACATACCTGGGCGTGCCACAGAGCCGCATTCAGGACGCGACATCTATAAAGGATACTCTCCGATGCAGATACAAACGTCTCATCCGGCAGATTTGGTCTTCCGAACTGTCGGCGAGAAACAAAGTATCTGCAACGAACATGCTTGCCGTTCCGGTAGTACTCTATTCATTTGGAGTGGTTCCATGGACGAAGGACGAGCTCAGATCCCTTGATATCGGGACGCGAAAGGTTTTGCACATGAACAAGAGCATGCACCTTAAGTCTTCTGTTCCGCGACTTTACATCTCACGCCGCCTAGGTGGTCGCGGAATACTGAATCTTGAATGTCTTCACAGCAGACTCATTCTGGGTACAGCACATATAGTTGCAAATGGACAAGACCCTCTTCTTAGAATGGGCAGGAAACACGAAGAAGTGGGAAAAGGGGCGTTTCTGTACAAAGCAGCGGAGGAGGCTGCTGAAACACTCGGCCTTGACTTCAATATTAGGGGTGAGCAAAATGCATCAAATCTTATCCATCTTGAATACTCACTCCTGAAGGCCCGGATTAAGAAAGCACAGGAGAAAAACTTCCACGAACAGCTCCTCGACAAGAGGATGCACGGCATCTTCCACAGAAATGTGGAAGATCAGTCGATGTCGTATGAGCTAACGTTTGCTTTCCTTAGATCACCCGGATTGAAGTCGGGCACGGAGGGCTTCATTTTGGCATGTCAAGACGGTGTCATTTCCACTCTAGCATACCGTCGCCACATTTTGAGCCAAGACATTCCCGATGATAGTTGCAGAGCGTGTCATGCACACCCCGAGCATCTAGGACACATACTATCAAGTTGTCCAACTCATGCGGGAACGACCTACATCCAAAGGCACAATGCGGCACTAAGAGTGCTTTATTACCATCTCTGTCACTGTTATGGCATTAGCCCAAATACCTCTCCGCTAAACGCTCCTAGAGAAATAGAGTCAATTGTCGAAAATGAGAAGTGCCGCATATACTGGAACTTCATATTCTCGACAACTGTTTCTGTTGCGAACTCGAGGCCTGACATAGTTCTCCTTGACTTCGAGAAACGAACCATGTTCGTTATCGAATTTTCGGCACCAGCTGACAAAAACGTCACAGCCAAGGAGAAAGAAAAGAAAGAGAGGTATAAGGTATATAAGGTATATACCTTATAAGGGAGTTGCGACGGTTATACCCGGAATATTCTGTTAAGCTAATCGTCTTGATCATCGGCGCTCTTGGAAGTGCCAAGGTTTCACTGGTTAATAGCCTGAAAAGCATCCCTGCGTGTCAAAAAAATGCTGAGACACTTGCGGGGAAAATGCAGAAGGCGGTCGTCCTTGGGTCGCTCCGTGTCCTCAGGGTGCACGAGACTTTTGCCGTACCATCGTATTGAGTTCGTCGCAGACTGTAACCACCTATCTCACGGTCGTGAGACGTGGTTACAGCTGAAATTTTACCGCGATTTCGCTGGGAGCGGGTGCAATTTTTCAGATTAGCACCCGCTCCCGGCGAAATCCTGCGGTTGTCCTTATGACAAACTGTTAACTATATAGCAGGGGATGACACAGCTGCGTCCTCATATGCGTGACAGGTGTGTCGCACGTCGTGAGGGTCGCACGTCATGCGTGCCGGTGCGGGTATGGTGCGTGCGCACATTTAGGATTTTTAGAGGGTACAGAAAATATTTGCATTGATATTTTTAAATAAAGAGCAGGTAATTTATCATGAACGTATTTTTTATTATGGGTGGAAGGATACATTATAGTTACATTATACACTATATACATACATATATATATATATATATATATATATATATATATATATATATATATATACATTATACATTTTAGTTGCGCATTAGCAATTCAGTTTCCGCATGTTTGTATCAACAATAATAAATATTTTTCGCTGCAACTACAAGATATAGGCAAATAAAACTGACAGAAAACATAAAGACGTAGGTAAAAAGTATATTTTTCGTTTAAAAAATAAAAAAAATGATGACCTAAAACAAAAATTACCTTTTTTCAATTATTTAAACCAAAAATAAACTGTTTATAACCGTTTTCACGTCTCTTATTAAAGTTTCAGCGAAGGATATTTATTATTTTGGACACAAAAATGCTAATATTTGTTGTTTAAATAATAAAAAAAAACAAGATTGAACAGAAATTAACTGTTTTTAATTATCCAAAACAGAAATAGGCTATTTATATATTGTTAAAGTGTCATGTGTAAGCCCTGACACGTACGCCACTGATTATTTCATATTATCGAAATTGTCTTACACATGTAAAAAAACCGGTAACGCCGAAAAGTAAAATAAAACAGAATATTAATAAACACGCGCACGATTCGACACAAATCGAGAGGAACGGGGGGCCGCAGAATCACTACACATAAAAATCCTATCGCAATAATAAAATTTGCAATCGAGAACCGACACGTTTTCTCGTTAAAAACTCGCAAAACGAAACCGTGCGACAACGGACCGTACAATTACCGTTCGACCGACGCGACGGGGTCTGCGCCGTATATTATTCAGCTAATGCGAGCAGTTTTTAAATATAGCTCCTCTTATTTCTACTTCAAAATAATAAAAAATGAATACAATACGATTGAAAATTAAAGATGAATTTTTTTAATTTCTGAAAAAATTTTTTGAACATTGATTTTAAATTACATTTTAAACTCAATTTAATTTTAAACTTGAAATTAACAGCACAAATTGAAGTTAGAAACATAAATAAATATGTAAAGTAGAAATTATACCAAAAATTTCATTTTTGTATTTACTTAATTTCACATTCAAATTGACAAAAGGCTAATTGAAATTATTTGTATAGTCGATTAAAGTTGGAAATTATAGTTTTAAAATAAATAAAATAAATATTGTACGTTGAAACTATACAACCATGCACTCAATAATTCTTACTAATTTCCTAATGTATTCTTATTATAAAATCGGGAATGTTCTAATTTTTGTAAACAAACAATGTATACAGTATCAATTAATTCAATCTTTAATTATAATAATTATCAATAATATTTAAAAAATTGTTATCACAATAATAATAGTTTACTATACTACTATTATCAAAAAATGTGCTTATTACTTATATATCATGTATATAATGACCCTCACAAAGTGCGACACACGTGCGCCGCACATCGTGCCTATCACAAAGTGCGTCGCATATGCCTCGCATGTACGTGCCCCTCACAAAGTGCGACTCATATGCCTCGCACCTAGCACGCACCGCGTGCCCCGCATGCCATGCGAGTAACGCGCCGCGCACGTTTGCTATCTGGGAGGGATGTGAAATAAAAGTTCGTTTTATGGGAAAAAGCCGCACGGATATAGGTTTTTGTATGCCAAAAGAGGGGCTTCTTAACGAGTGTATTTTTTCAAAGCAGTACTCTCTAAATTTTTTGGAGTGGAATGCCGCTCCAATGTTGTTAATCTTCGCTCCAATTTGAAGCCAGAAGTGAGCTTCTCCCTTTGGGCGTGATTTTTCGTTGGAGCGAAGAGTAACTCTCGGACTTGGAGCGGCTGGTCACTCCAAATGAGGCGACCGGTCGCTTCAAAGGGGGAGAATGCCGTCACCATTGGAGCGATCGTGTCTGTTCAACTGGGAGTGAGTTGCGTGACTCCAACGGATGGAGTTACAAAATTGAAGCGAAATTGGAAATTGGAGCGAAATTTTGAGTACAATAAGGAGTTAAATTTCGCTCCTTATGGATTCACTTAATTATTTTCAAAGGGTTCCCTGCAAGAAACGTAAAATTCAAAAGTATTGTTTCGCATTCACGATTTGTTTCCGTGAAGTCTGTTATGTGTCAGTTTTGCATTGGAGGTTAGCCGAAAATGTTTAAATGCGATACTTCTTATATAACATTAAATTCCTGAATGCGTTTGAATACGAAAGATAAAAATTTTTGCACGCAATGCTTTTTAATTCAAGACTTCACATTCGTTTTAATGCTTTCTAATGCGACCGAATGAGAGAAAATTTCAGAGCGAAATGAAAACTTTTTAAATCGAGAGTTCGCATTACTTTGAATCCTTTTGAAAGCGAAAGAATGAGACACATTTTTTGAGCGAGGTAAAAACTTTTCAATGCGAAAGTTCGCATATGTGTAAATACTTTTGAATGCGATAGAATGAGTCGAAATTTTTTATCGAGTGTAAACTTTTTAATGCGAGAGTTCGTACTGGTTTGAATACTTTTCAATACGAATTAATGATGGAAATGTTTCGGTTGAGTGAAAACTTTTTAATACGAACGTTCGCATGAGTTTTAATGATTTTTAATGCGAAATGTCGCATTGCTTTAAATTTTACAAATTCCAAAAGTTATTGGAATACGTTTGAATTCGTAACCGCGGATTAAAATTTTATTCAATATTTTATAAAGTGTTTATTTATTTATTAATATTTATATATTTATTTTACATTATATTAAAAAAGTTTTACAATAAACAGGAACCGCTTGATTACTTTTATACTTTTTCCGCTCGAGCTGTTGAGCAAGACGGTCGTGTTTGTATGCACTCTTCGCTCGGTTACAAAATTCTCTTGAATTATTGTTAAGTGTGAGCTTCAATTACTGTTCTGTATCTTACTCAGCTTCAAAAATGGCTTCTGTGTCACAAACTGAAGTTCTTTTAAGTTCTCTTGAAGAAAAACTATCGACGAAAATCAGCGTTGCGGAAAGAAACATTGTTGATGAGTTGTCTACAAAGATTCAGAACTGTGAAGCAAGGATTACGAGTAGTGCAATGGAAGTGGAGAACGCCGACCTCAAGCTATAATTATCTAAGCAGTCCCACCTGCTAGACAAGCGCAACAGAAAAAACAATTTATTGTTTTTTGGCATGCAAGATGATCTAACAGAAACCTCCTTACTTCTGATAGAGAAGGTGAAAAATTTGATCCAGTCAAAATTGGACCTGTCATTTGGAATTGAATCATTTGATGGCGCCAGGCGCCTCGGGCAGTACAAAGTGGATAAAAAAAGGCCACTTCTACTCTCTCTTTCTTCAGGAGTGGTGAAGGGCCTAATCTGTATGAATCGCACCAAACTTAAAGGTACGAATATTTTTGTGGAACACGATTTGGACCCGGAATCTGTCCAAAAGCGCAAGGCATTGGGACAAGCGGCTTCTAAATACAGGAAACTTGGTCCCAATTCCCGCATTACCGGATCAGGCTTACGTATTAATAACATCATCTGCACTCCAGAGGACTTGAACAATATAAGTGAGGAAGAAATAGTCAACCGCAGCAAGCCTTCGGCGACGAATATGAGCAACGATGGGTCTCTTCAAATGGTAAATAATAACACAGCCGGTCCACCTGTTACCAATGCCGATTCACAGCTGGTGAATATTGGGTTGTCGAAGTTTATAAACAAAAACACAGCTGCTGTGTCATACAATCAGAGGTCTGATTAATTGCAAACGAAGCGAACTGGGACGCCGGTGACTCCGGATACATGTAGAAAGCAGGATTTGTTCAGAAAAAGGAAGGAAGCCCTTTCAGAGAATGGCAACTTGGAAAATTTCGTGACTGGAGAATGCTACTGGAATATAAGTGGCTTTAGCAACCTGTTCAGTTTAGATGAAAGTCAAATGAAATGTTTGACCAATCATTCCGTGATCTGCCTGGGTGAAACTTGGTTGGTAAATAAATGCGTGACATTACCTCGATTTCTGAGTGAGTACTATGTTTATTATAGCCCTGCTATAAAAGAGAAAAGCAAGGGCCGAGTTAGTGGGGGACTGGTTACTTTACTTAAAAATAGTTTAGCCTACTCGCACAGCCATACGCGAGGCCATACGGAAATCAGCTTCTCGGAAAATACTGAAGAATCGTTAGAACGTTTGTTAGATATTGGAAGCATTACTCATTTAAGCGATCTATTTAAATACATTGTACAAGCGCTTAGAATAAGATCCTTTATCATCTTTGAATAGCACGTAGTCCAGTGCCCGATTAAATAGTTAATTTCAAGGTAAATTTTTTGTTTTAGCTTTTATTTTTATACTCTAGCGTCGAACTCCTTTGTAAAAAGCCATTGGAATATTACAAAGTTGTAATATATTCTTTATAAAATTGTACGACAAAATTCCAAACGTTAACTGTCCAGGAATTTCCGGAACAAAAGTTTTACTCATTGAACAAACTATTGTACAATTGATATGTATCAAAAGTATCTGGGTTTCTCAATAAATTGAATTGAATTGAATTGAAAATCTTTTTTTCAGAAGAGAAAACAGAATTGAATCGCATTCAAAATGTCAACACATTTTAATACTTTTCAATACGACGTTTTTTGCAGGGTTGGAAGTGAATAGTGTAAAAAACATTTATTTCCTTAAATTATTGTTTATTCAATATATAAATATCATACGATACATATATAATAGAAAAAAATCGCTGAAGTTAACTAAAATCTTACAAAAATTAATGAGTAAACAAACATTGCAATTAATTTACAAGTATTTATACAAATATTAATGTTTTTCCTAAATTTAACGTAGATTTCACAGATTTTAACTATACAGTAAGCAAGCTATTAATTACAAATAAATTAAATTAAATTAAATCATTCAAATGAAACAATCGACGATTAATAAGAGAAGGCGGTTGAATGTCTCTTTTTGAAGACTCTGTTGAGTTGGGGCAATAATAGGGAGAGACGTTAAGGTACTTTAAACAGCCACAGTAGGTGCGCTGATGTCCATCCTGTAAAAAATAGTATGATATTACATTATTTTTTATATTATTATACAAGATGTTTAATAGCATGGGCCGAAAAAAAATAAATTTCTAGCAATCGATTTTCAATACCAAACAATTTTTAGTTCTTTATGAGCTGAATAGACTGTAATTTTTTTTTAATTGATTCATATATTTTACCTTCTCAAGCATGTTGAAAATGAAGAAAATAGAATTTACGAGTAAAATATATTTGAAAAATGAATTCTTAAAGTCACAAATTGTTCTTGTATATGTATAACTATACGCCTGAAGAATTTATGGAAGCACCTATTTGATATTAAAAACATGTGGAAAATTAAATTTCAAAATAGGACAAAAATTTGTTTTTTGAATTTACTTTTATTTTCATTGAATTCCACGCAGAAAATTACTTCAAGAATAAATAAGAAGTAAATAATTGATTAATTATTAACAATTACAATTATTGAGTAAAATTCGCCTTGTTTCGGAAATGAGGCATGTCAGCTCTTGATTGAAATATGGCCCTTATGTAACCGTCTCTTTTTTCAGCAATAAAATACAAATTTTTTTCAGGTTGTTTCATGTGTGGAATTCAAAAAAGATAAAATTCACTTCTATAAATGCTTTTGGCATATAATTCTACATATACATAGAAAAATGGTGACTATAATTTCATGTTTTCATATATTGCGTAAATTGAATGAAAAATTATTCTTCAAATGGTATAGTAGAATTTTTGACCAAAAAGATGAATTTTCAACTAAAATAATCATTCTTCAAATGAAGTAGTAGAATTTTTAAACAAAAAGATGAATTTTTAACTAAAATTATGAAACTTTAATTGGTATAGTTGATTTTTCAACTAAAAAGATTAATCTTAAACCAAGAAGAATGATTTTCAATCACGGAAAAGACGTAACTTTCAATAAAATACACAAATTTTGAACGAAATAGATGACTTTTACACTTAAAAAGGTCACATTTTCAAATAAATAAGATAAACTTTTAACCGAAAATGTAATACTTCAATTTTCAGATCAAGAAATTAATTTTTAAATGAATACCGCTTTTTTAGCAACGTAGTTACAATATTCACCTAAGTTATGAATTGTTGAATGAAATAATTAATCTTTGATTGAAATAAAAAAATTTCAAATAAAAAAGATGAATTTTCAACCAAAAATGGAGTAAATAAAGGTCAGAAATTTGAGGTGTCACGGCGAGAGGGGACTCATTCTAAATGTAGTTACTACTTTTCTTGTTGGGACTGGAGAAATTTTTTTCAATATATAACAGTCGGTACACAGAATATACATGGGCAATTTTAAACATTGTCTTACATACATAAATAATATAAATAGTGTACCTCTTAAATGGCTTCCTCACAGTGCGTGATAGTACTTTTAATTCACTAGTGCTTAAAGAACTGCATAATAGTTCAGGAGTTTTTTGTGGGCAGTAGTAGTATCGCGCAGTAGTATCGCGCGCGGCTCGTTTCTCTCGCAAGTTTGAGCGCACCTAGGACGCGCGACTGCTGATTCTCGCGCTTCGCGCTCGATTACGTATTTACCTCGCGCTACGTGCTCGGTTTTTGTATTTCCCTCATATTTGTGCAAAGACCTTTTAAAATTAAAGTTCAAAGCATCGACAACTGTAATTTGGTGATTGTGAACATGGCCCCCACATCCCGACACGGGCCCCCTGACTACAAAATTTTGCTATGTATTTTGCTATGCAAAGGCGGGAAACTTAAATTTTAAATAGTGAATGGATTTCTAAACTTTCTCCATTCAAATAAGGTGAAGTCACTTAAAAGTGATTATTAGGTTAAAGATTCATATAGTAAAAACAGTAGCTGGTGAGCCCCCCCCCCCCCCGGGACACGGACCCCTTTGTGGGGCCATGATTGTGAAATCTCTTTTGTTGAAGCTCCTTCGGATTTAACGAACACATTCGCATCACGTATCACTTGTCAAAAATGCGAATGTTTCTACATTATGTTCATCTCTATTATAGCAAATGTTTACTATAGGTATTTATTTCTGTACCTCGGTCTGGGGCTGCTTATTCAGATATTGCAAAATAAAGTACAAATTTTATTTTTAATGATTACTTTAATATTTGTTTCTTATTTGGCATTAAATTTTATTCTCAGCTACCCGGAAAAATGAATCATTTTTTTAAATTTATATTATTACAATTCATAATATGCATTGGTATTGAAACAAAAGTATTTTGATTGTCTTGTTTTTATAATTTAAAAAAGTGCACATCTTATGCAAACAAAATTGTTATTAAATATTTTTTGCAACTTGTGTCGTTTTTCCATAAATTTAATTTGTTTATTTACAATGTTATTTTCTACGATTTAAACTAAAAGTACGCATCCTAGCGTAAGGTGGTTCTAAGCAAATTTGTAGATATACTTTAGGCGAAAATTGTTGTTAAATAAAATGTTATTGTAGCTTGTGTCGTTTTCCAAAAAAGTTAATTTTTCTATTTTTAATATATTTGTATAACAAGAGTCTATAACAAAACTTGTAGATCTCTTTTGGTTGAATAACTTTTGTCATGTCATTTCCTTCGTCTCTTGTGTCGTTTTTACAAAAATTTAATTTTTTATTTTTGATCTTATTTTTTACGATTAAAAGAAAACCTACTCGTCCTATCTAAAAATTATTATCAACAAACTTGTAGATCCTTTTTGGCCAAATCCAATAAAAAAATTGGCAAAAAATGTATATGTGGTTTTTGTGAGAAAATCGGCTTTCAATATTTCCAGAAAAATCGCCATCATTTTGTTCATTTTAATCATCTTTGAAATTGTTCGGCAGCTTTCGAAAGAATTCTTTCGATTATTATCGTATTTACGATAAATGGCACTAGAATCCACGGAAAAAAGTAGATAGTTAGATTCACTTTTATGTATTGTTAACTTGAAGTTTACTTGTTTGCATTGTATAAGAAACAATTTAAATAGTATTTGATACTGAATGAGATAGTGATCTCAAAATATACAAAACCTTAAAGTCAGCATTACTACTTCAAATTGTAAAAAGAAAGATTACTAGAACAAGTAGGTTCAATAACTATTTGAAATAGTACAATTGAACATGTAAACTGTATGAATAACTAGTTTTCATAGTAAGCAAAGAATTGTGAGTTTGACTTTTGCAAGTGAGTTCGATCTCCTCTTTCGCATTGCAATAAGCACTGCGCGAGATTGTCAGCCTTACTATTTGAAATTGTAAGTGAGTTCAGTGGCACAACTAGAAACGTGTAGGCCCCCTGCGCAAAATTTTGTAGGAGGTCCGTTTGAAATTAAAAAAGAAGGACGACTTAAAACTTGCTTATCAGTAAAACAACTATTTTACAAAAAATATATATATATATATATATATATACAAGGTGTTTTTTTTAACTTGAGACATCCAAATATCTCATAAAATACGCATCCTATGAAAAAAATATCCGTAATAAAAACTTTTTATTTTCGAGGGGGAAAAGCGACTTTGAAAAAATTTACCCCACCCCCCATGAGGCAGGAGTGGGGGTAACTTTGTAATTTCAAATGGGGACCCTAATTTTTTATCACAGATTCAGATTCTCCTTTATGAAATACGTAAGTTTTATTCGAATTTTTTTTTTGAAATTACAAAGTTACCCCCATTCCTGCCTCCTGGGGGGGGGGTAATTTTTTTCAAAGTTGCTATTCCCCCTCGAAAATAAAAAGTATTTATTACGGAAATTTTTTCATAGGATGCGTATTTTATGAGATATTTCGATGTCTCAAGTTTAAAAAGCACCCTGTATATATATATATATTTTATAAAATAGAAACTATTTTATAATATTTTCTCTTTTATCATAATATTAGTTGAGATGATAATTATAAATAAACATAGTGAATAACTCTACTTTATACTTCAATACTGTTTTTTTGTTTTGTACAAAATTTTCAGAATTTAAAAATAATCTGAAGAATTATATAGAAAAGAATACTTTTTTTTACATTATTTCTACTATGGAATTTTCCGCTTATGATATTTTTAATTTCGTATAGCACTAAAAATGAATAGGGTCGTACTTGATTAAGCCACCCAGTTTCAAATATTATATTATTTGGAAGAATTTTTTTTTTTAGTAGAATAATGCATTGTTTTCGACGTGTCATTTTTTGATACATTAATTAAAAAATAATTTGTAATAAAATTTTAGTTCAAATTCATTTCCAATTTTACCGTAGTAATCATTTTTTTAACGTTTTCACATTGATATTTGTAGAAATTACTATCATTTAATGAAGAAAAAAAAACATATTTTCTCATTTTTTTCAGATTTTTAACAACAATAAAATCTACCATACTACTGTGATATCGCGATCTTTAATATTAATTTCTCGGAACCGAATAATTCTTTTGTATTAAACAGTTTTTATTCTAATTCAGCATCCCCATATCTCATGAGAAAAATTTTATTTTTGCAAAAAATTTAAATTTGAATCACTATTCAACGTTCGTCTCATCTTAAAATAGTGATTTTGATCTCGCATTTGATATATTATTACGATGTTTAAACTATTTTTTATTTATATATCAGTTATGTAAATGAATATTGCGTTCTAAATAAAGTGAGATGATAATAAAATCAAATTAAAAATTCCAAATATTTCATTCGAAAACATTTTTTCAAGTCTTCATTTTCAATAATACAACATATGTACTTTTTAAACATTTTAATTTTAATCATTTTATAATAATACATATAAATTACTAATAATATATTTACTGTGTGAGTTAATACTTCTAAGCAAAATATTTTTCCCAAGCTCGTTACAAAATATTAGATATCATCTGTAAGAGATTAATTAAAAAAATGTTAAGTAAACATTTATTATCATTTCTTAGCTGGCCACGTTTTTCTCAGAGAAACCGTTTAACCGAGAGTTTGTCAGAAAAATCTAAGCGGTTCCGTAGCCCACTTGACTAACGCGTGCGCTAGATTTAGGTTTTAGAACAGGTTTTAGGTAGTTAGGTAGGGTTCGATTCCCCAGCGGGGGCGATTTTTCAAAGCGTTTGAGCGTGCGATCATATGTGTAAGACTCTGTGCGTGCAATTGTGTAAGAAGAATCGAAAATTAAGTGCAGTAATCATTCATAAAATAATTTTTTCCTTTTCGAATCGATCGACATTTAACATAATTTTTGTTGTCGAAAGTTTCCAGCTAATCTATTTATAAATCTTGTATAGAATGCGTGCAGTGCATATATACATATACATATATGCGTTACAATGCGAAATCGGCAAAGTTACTCTTCACAGAAGTAATGCGTACTACACGAAATAGTAACTCTTCTTCTCGCTGAGTGTTGACGGTTACCAAATGGTGCAGTGCATCCTACTATTTGAAATTGTTCAACCTACCCTTTTAAGAAGTCAGTTTAAATAACCTGAATGCGAAATAGTGATTTTAACCAAATTCACCGACGAAAAGCTGCGTTTCAATTTAAAATAGTTAGAACTACTGGTTTAGAGAGCTCTTGTAACGATCCACTTTTTTCCGTGTCTAGAAAGAAATCTCATGTACCTCAATTAGGTAAAAAAATATATAGATTAAAAGGAAAAATTTGGTTTTTTCTTAAACACAAAGCCATTAAACATCAATAAATGCGCGATTATCACTTTTACAAGAAGAAAATTGCCTATTCAACATCACTATTTCATTGGCGGGGAGGAGTTACAGAGAGTTTCACGGATACGTGACGTGGGGAGCACGGTTATACTATACGGGCTATTGTCATTTGACGAGCAGATCTCGGAAGCGGCAAACAAAGCTGTCAAAACTCTGGGGCTTGTCACGAGGAACGCACGAAACTTAAAAAAAAACCCCTAGCCCTTAAGGTTTAAGGGGATCTATCAGCGTTATAAAAAGGAATTCCAGTTTCCGACCGCACGGTTGAATATTTTGGTCTGATATTTTGCATACCTCATCTAAATATTGGTCTCTTTTCTTGTGAAGTCTCGGTTTTTTGAAAAAAATGTTTATATTTGACGTTATAAACAAAAAGAAAAGAACAATAGAAAAAAATGCAGTGACGCTCAGTACTAGGCGAGTGTGTATTTTCGAGGCCTGAGCCTCGACCCTCGTCAAAGCTACGAGGCAGACTCCCTGTAGCGCGAGCAGAGACTCTGGAGCGCGTCGAATTACCCGAGACGAATCACACTCCTCATTGTTATGAGATGCAGGCCGGTTCAAAAAACTGAAATTATGAAAGCATCGCGTGATTCAATTTTAATTAGCAGAAATAGTTTATTCGTATAATTCTAAGAAAGTGAAAAAAAGATTCATGAAAATCGGTTAATATTTTCAGTAATAATAGAGATGTTGAAGTGCACACGATAGTATGCAAAGATACACCGCACTGTGGGAGGAAACGCATTCTTTTCGTTCAAAAGGTCTACAGCTTTCAATTCTGCCCCAATCCGCAATTATTTTTTTTTTAATTGAATAGCGCAAAATTTCCAAGAGCACCATAGGAAGAGATTGTTGCATTTTTATTTGTTTATTATATGATTATCATTATATATATATATATTATTATATATGTATATATACACTATTAAAAATAATATTAAACTTAATATAAGTTTAGCAGTAATTTTCGATTCTAAATAATGAAACATGATACCTTCTTAATGTTAACCAACAATAAAATTGGATTTCAAGTCGAAAAGTTCAATTAAGCAAATAAATAACAGACTTAACCTACAATCAACTGTATTCGCATTACATTTTTAGCATTTAGAGCGGATTTAGGAAAAAGTTCCACCCGTAAGTTGCCCTTTCATTATAAATAACAATTTAGTTGACGAATTCTAGATTATTAATTTAATTGCGAATATTTGACAAGATTTAAAGAAATGAAAGCAGTTTGAGTTTTCACGTACACTGCTATACCGACCTGTACATTAAATTTAATACACATGTATATTAAATTCACTACACCAATGTATGTTACATTTCAGTAGCGGCATTGCATATTTGCTTCACACACATGTATATTAAATCTCATACAGATTTTTCTAACAGTGATATATTATTATATTATATGATTACTCGAAGTATGAGAAAATTGAGATTTTTCACAAAATCATTATTTACTCTTCACTAGCCGTTTTTATATAATGAAAATCATCTGAAATCGACGCAAGAGTACTCTCAGAATGCAAATAATTTGATTATTATCTGTTTTAATTGTTATAAACAAATGACATTAAGAAACAGCCACATAGTGTAATTTTTGTTGAGAAAAATTGTTTTCGGATGAATGTGCTTTAAATTATAGTGAGAGTGACTCACAGTTTTTATGAAACATCAACAATTGTAAATGTTGTAAACAATTTTTTGCAAAAATTTGGAATTTGTTTCTTCCTTCAATATCTGAAATTATGTAGATATTCGGAAAAGTGATATATGCTTGATTATGTGTGTTGAACTACAACAGTTGTTGATTCTGGAGACAAATGAAATAAGTGAATATAACACTCTGTCCCGGAAAATAATTTATTTCGCACTGAAACTGCTTCGAATGTTTGTGAGAGAGATTTACAGTAACTGTTTCTATGTAAAATTCACAATAAACAGTTGTTATTAGTTAATTTTAAATATTACGATTCGTAGGTATTTAACAATATTGTAATTTTTATTGAAAAAAGTTTGTTCTTCTCTGAAAATAGTTTGAATTATCGTGAGAGTGATTGTCAGTAACAATTTCTATAAAACATTATACGCAATTTTTCTTGAAAATTGGGGAATTTGTGCTTTTTCAATTTCGAATCTTCCTTTATCATTTGAATTGCTGCAGATATTATTGAAAAGAACATAGGTTCCATTATATTTGTTAAAATACAAATCCTAAAGAAATGAAATAAGTAAATACAAAACTGGCTTTTCGGCCTGCAAAATACTTTTTCTTGCACTGAAATTGCTTCAAATTTTTGTGAGACACTCTCACGATAATTCAAACTATTTCCAGAGAAGAAAAAACTTTTTTCAATAAAAAGTACAATATTGTTAAATACCTACGAATCGTAATATTTAAAATTAAATAATAACAACTGTTTATTGTGAATTTTACATAGAAACAGTTACTGTAAATCTCTCTCACAAACACTCGAAGCAGTTTCAGTGCGAAAAAAATTATTTTCCAGGACAGAGTGTTATATTCACTTATTTCATTTGTCTCCAGAATCAACAAATGTTGTAGTTCAACACACATAATCAAGCATATATCACTTTTCCGAATATCTACATAATTTCAGATAATGAAGGAAGAAACAAATTCCAAATTTTTGCAAAAAATTGTTTACAACATTTAACAATGGTTGATGTTTCATAAAAATTGTGACTAGCAGTCACTCTCACTATAATTTAAAGCACATTCATCCGAAAACAAATTTTTTTCAACAAAAATTACACTATGTGGCTGTTTGTTAATGTCATTTGTTTATAACAATTAAAACAGATAATAATCAAATTATTTGCATTCTGGGAGTACTCTTGCGTCGACTTCAGATGATTTTCATCATATGCAAACGGCTAGTGAAGAGTAAATAATGATTTTGTGAAAAAATCTCGATTTTCTCATATTTCGAGTAATCATATAATAAATAAACAAATAAAAATGCAACAATCTCTTTGTAAGGTGCTCTTGGAAATTAAGCGTTCTTCAATTTAAAAAAAATAATTGCGGATTGGGGCGAAATTGAGGGCTGTAGACCTTTTGAACGAAAAGAATGCGTTTCCTCTCACAGTGCGGTGTCACTTCAACATTTCTATTATTACTGAAAATATTAACCGATTTTCATGAATCTTTTTTTCACTTTCTTAGAATTATACGAATAAACTATTTCTGCTAATTAAAATTGAATCACGCGATGCTTTCATAATTTCAGTTTTTTGAACCGGCCTGCATCTCATAACAATGAGGAGTGTGATTCGTCTCGGGTAATTCGACGCGCTCCAGAGTCTCTGCTCGCGCTACAGGGAGTCTGCCTCGTAGCTTTGACGAGGGTCGAGGCTCAGGCCTCCAAAATACACACTCGCCTAGTACTGAGCGTCACTGCATTTTTTTCTATTGTTCTTTTCTTTTTGTTTATAACGTCAAATATAAACATTTTTTCAAAAAACCGAGACTTCACTGCAAAAGAGAACAATATTTAGATGAGGTATGCAAAATATCAGGCGGAAATATTCAACCATGCGGCCGGAAACAGCCCATCCATTTTATAACGCTGATAAATCCCCTTAATAGAATCTGCAACGAGGCTAACAAAAATGGTAAAGATATCGATTTCTTCGATGTATTTGCGATACGTTTCAGGAAAGCCCTACGCAATGCGCTCAAGGCGATTCAGTAATGCGGCTCAGGACGAACTTATCGAAATTGCATTATATGACATTAAATAGTGTTAATTTTATTCTTAAGAAGTTTGTATAAAGGGCGTTGCCCGTGAAATGATCAAATCAAATAAAAGCATAACATTAAAACACACATAACTTTGTAGAAATTTTTTTTTCGCAAATGGGAAAAATATACATATCGCCTAATTTCTTCTAAAAAAACAACATATTTTTTTCCAAAAGATTCTGCGACTTCAAGTGTAGAGTCCGCCTGATTTGAAATGGATTCGGTCTTTAACAAAAATACACGGAAAAAAAAGTGCTGGAAATTTTCATTGACCGAGTCTGTGACTTTAGGATAGGTCTAAAAGCATTTAAAAATTGGAAAATATCGTATTGGAAAATCACGCAAATAGTGTTTGAAGAAATATAAGACTTCTTAGATTGCGTCCAGCGTAGTCAGTGAAGCACTCCTAGACTCCATCAACAAAATATCACAGACAAATTTGTAAGTCGTTCAACACTTCAATATTAAATTCTCGAAGACAGTCTGGGAAGGTTTCATAGACTGTCAATAGCCATTTATGCTAATAAAAAATAAAAAATTCTTTTTTAAATTTATAATATTATTTTTAACTTATTTATTTATTTAAACATAATGTACCACACACAATTACTACTTATATTAATCGTACGCTTTTTACGCTCTAAAAAATCGGACGCACGCTGCGGGGATTAGAACTTCCTATACTCTAGACACAAGACTAACGCAACTCATTCCTAACCGCTCAAGCCACTCGGCTAATCATTCGGAATGAAAACACGGTAAAAAATCTTGGCGTTGTACTACAGCTGAAAACTGCATTGTCGCGTAAATGCAATCTAAGTGAGGGCTGCGAATTAGACAACTTGCTGCAAGACTGACTTTGCTTAATAAATTAAACAAATTGTTTAAACAATTTTTGTTTAAATAATTGAAAAATATAATTTTTCACGGAAAATTATTTTTTGACCAAGGGATGATTTTACGTGCAAAAATGTTTTTTCTTAATTTAAACTAAAATGGTTTGAATAATTTTTCAAATTCGTGAGAAATAAGAGAAAAACTAATTGCACCGTTCGATTCTATGGAAAAAAATATAAAATCCATGTAATGGAAATTTTTTTTAGACAATTTCATATGTAGTATAAATAAATAATTACATAATACTACGGCACATGATAAAATTTCTGTTTAAAAATTAAATTGAGTTATTCTTATTTTTTAAATTAAATAATTTGATTCTAGATTGAAGAAATTAATAACAAGTCAACAAAAAATCAAACTTTTTCTCCTCTGGGCTCTTTTTGTGAGATGCACTGTTTATAAGTTGCAGCGTTATAAACAATTTATTTTAATAAAACTGATGTGTTTACCAAATTATATCCATAAATTATTGATAAACAAAATTTTTAACTTGGGCAAAAACTTACTTGCATTGACACTCTTAAAAGATGAAAGAATTATTGAGATAGATTCGAAAATACTTTTTGTAGATTGTTATTTAAAAAATGGTTATTTTGAATGAAATTTTTGATGAGAAATAGCAATTTTAACAACAATCCATGAAAAGTATTTTAGATTTTATATCAGAATAATAAATTTTGTTAAATAAATAAGGAAATTGTTTAAACAATTGTTGTGTATCTTTTTGAAAAAAATAACCCAAATATTCGATTCGTAATATCTCGGGGACCTCTCAGTGTTTCAAGAAGTATTATTGGTGACTCGATTAACTTCTAAACAACTTTTTATTATTTATTAAAATTATAAATGTGAAGATGGCTTTTATGCAAATATTTTTGTAATGAAAAACAAACACATTTTATTCTATTATAAGAGAAATTCTTATATTTTATTTTAATATTTTTATAAATATTTTATGTACAGAAATACGAACTTGAAAATCAAATCTGCTTACATCCTGTTTTTTTTTCAATGTAATAATAGCCATATTCTAATTTATTTTGAATAAAAATAAGTGTATTATAAGTAATATCGCGAAGATTGAGAAAGACGTAGGAATACTTAATACCACTAAAAATTTTGAAGCCTGTAAATGTTCGTTTAAGAAACAATCGTGCAACTTTGTTAAAGGAATTTGATATCTGGCAGAATAAGGCAGAAAGTGAATAAAAATGTTCACCCCATCTAAATATTGGAGATTTAAATCCTTATTTGAAGAAAATAATAACGCTTCAGGAAATTTCAAAGATTTTCAAATATTTTACGATTTTTTCCGCTCTCCATTAGTAGGAATTTTCAATTGATTTTTTATGGCTTCGAAGGAATTTCAAAATTTTCAAGAAATCCTCACA
>CAKNYM010051925.1:94124-120900 GCA_932195095.1 Andricus curvator | reverse complement strand
AAAACTTATAATATTGCAGTTCAATTATTATAACTATTTTAATATTTTAACCAGGAGCGAATTTCATCTATATCTATATATAACTCTTTTTCAAATTAAAAAAAAAAAAAAAAAAAAAAAATTATTGGCTCCTGTTTTATAGGTAGGCCAGGATTCGGCTTTGGGCACATATTAACTCCTATCAAATACAACGCTGCTGAAGGCTGGTAACCTTCTCAGCATAAATCACCAACCAATTGAGACTCTCGGTTTCCTTTCTCTGTCCTCACATCCACCCCCCCCCCCCCACACGCAGTAACAGAAGTATTGGTGGGACTGACGTTACAGATAGACTATCCACCGTACGACGAATAATCACTTAACTTGGACATGATTTCGGCTCGCAAAACAAATTTCGCGCATAAAGGTGTTAGTTGGGTGTACAATCTAAACATGAATAATACAAACAATAAAGTAGCCTCGGAATGGACTGAAACTTAGATCGACAAAATGCATACACACGGTAAACGTAAAGGTCGAATTTCAGGCGATGAATGGAGACTGGGTGTCTGGAATGCTAGAGGAGTGAATGACTTTAAAATAAGAGAACTACGAGAAACTATGCATGCAAGGAAACTAGATATTTTATGTGTACCTGAGACGAAGAAAAAGGGTTGCGAAAGTAGAAACATAGAAAATGGGGTGTTGAAAGGCGGTTTTGAAATATGGTCAGGAGTAGGTAGTGAATCAAATCGTAGTCAAGGGATCGGTTTAATTATGAATAAAAAAGCAAGACAGCATCTCAAAGATCATGATTTTGTATCTCCCAGATTGTTGTGGGCTAGAATGAAGGTAGGAATCAGAAGGTTATTTATCATAGCGTGCTACGCCCCAGTTGACAGTGAGCCGCGAGAAGTCAAAGACGCTTTCTGGGACACTTTAAATGACACAATAAGTACTTGCGATCCAGGTGAAAGAATAATTCTGCTAGGAGATATGAACGGATGGGTCGGCGTTCAACGTCAGGATACAGATACAGAAAGGGTACTAGGTAAATTTGGGGATCCAAGAAAAAATTATAACGGGGAAAAATTAGTTAGCTTATGCCTAGAAAAGGGCCTATTTATTACCAATACTTGGTTTCGACATAAAATGATCCACACGTACACTTGGTGTAAAGGAAATAACCGCAGTGTAATTGACTTCGTTATTGCGAATGAAAGACTAAGAGAACTAGTCAAAGATACAAGAGTCATGAGGGGTTCCGAATGCAATACTGATCATTATCTTTTAATCTCTAAAATAAACTTAGGCCGGGGATGGAAAAGAAAGAGAACAGAAAAAACGAAACAAACTCGAATAAAGATTGAAAATTTACAGAAACCGGAAGTGCGAATAGAGTTTCAAAATAAGTTAAGCGAACGCATAGATAGGGCAACTTGGGAAGCGCTTACGAGCAATAAAGATATAGAGGGCGCGTGGGCTTTATTACGGGATATCATTGTTAAAACTGCAATTGAAGTGTGTGGTACGGCAGTGGTAGGAAGAAAGTCTGGTGATGCATGGTGGAATGATGAAATTCAAGCAGCCCAGCGAGAAAAGAAAAAAGCGCACAAGAGAACATTAAACATGACAGGTCTTAGTGATGAGGAGAGAAATAGACTCAAAAATGATTACAAAGACAAAAAGAGGAAAATGAAACGACTAGTCAAGGAGAGTAAAGAAAAAATCAGAACAGAAGAAGAGAACAAAATACAAAACGGCTTTGGAGGAATAATGAAACTACTATATAAACAGTTGAAGGAAAGTAAAAGTACAGAGTTTGCTAGCATGAGAAACAGCAAAGGTGAAATGCTATATGATATAGACGGGATAGTAGACGCTTTAAAAGACTCTTTTAAAGAACTATTAGGAGGTGAAGATATAGGACAACAAAACTGCGACATAGAACATAATGTATTAGAAAACCCAATTGAAAAAGTCTGTGTCACTGAGGTCCGAGACATAATTAAGAACTTGAAAAACGGTAAGGCTGCTGGCATAGACAGTATTAGTGCTGAAATGCTCAAATACGGTGGCGAGTACATACCTCACAGGTTGTGCGAATTAATAAATTTATGTATCGAGACGGGGAAAGTCCCAGACGATTGGAAAAAAGCGATTATCGTACCAATATACAAAAGAAAGGGAGATAAAAACAACTGCAGTAATTACAGAGGTATCAGCCTACTAAGTACAGTAAGTAAAATATACTCAAAAATACTTATTCGTAGGGTAATGGAAATCACAGATGAAAAAATATGGGAAGTCCAAAGTGGATTTATGCCAGGAAGATCATGTACAGATCAGATATTTAGCCTAAGACAGATCACAGAAAAAAGCTTGAGAGTAGGAAAGAAAGTTTTCTGTGCATTTATTGACCTAGAAAAAGCATTTGACACGGTAAATAGAAGTAAACTTTGGGAAGTTCTTAAAGAATACGGAGTAAATGGAGGGCTCCTGCAAGCAATAAAAACAATATATACAGGTAGTAAAGCGAGCGTAAGGGTAAACGGGAAACTGAATCACTGGTTCGATATTACGCAAGGCGTGAAACAAGGATGCGTTATGTCCTCGTGGCTATTTATCATATTCATGGATAAGTGTCTAAGAACTGCACTCTTCGACGAAGAAGGTGTAGATCTCCAAACAGTTAAGGTACGTGGGTTAGCTTTCGCAGATGACAAGATTGTTATGGCAGAATCAGTCGAGGACTTGCAAAGAATGTTGAATAAACTTCATACAACAATGAAGGACATGGGACTCAAAATTAACGTAAATAAAACAAAAATCATGGTGTTTGAGGGAAAGAGTGAGAAAACAATGTGCAACATTGTCCTAAATGATGAGAGATTAGAGCAAGTTGACAAGTACGTATATCTAGGTAGTCTATTCACTAGCGACGGAAAAATAGATGGGGAGTTAGATAGGCGCATAAATAAGGGTAAACAGGTTATCGGTAGAGCAGGGTCCATCCTAACAAATAAAAACATATCAAAAAAAGCTAAAATGGCCATACACAATTCTATATTCGTACCGACTGTACTATACGGTAGCGAGACATGGACCTGTCAAGAAAAGAACAGGAGTAAAATTAACGCGATCGGCATGAAACCTCTGCGCATAATATGCGGGAAAACACTAATGGACAAAGTCCAAAACGAGACAATCCTCAAAGAATGTGGTGCAAAAGAGACAATAGTTGACACATGGGAAAGAAATCAGTTAAGATGGTTCGGACATCTTGAAAGAATGAAAGATGAACGACTGACCAAACAAGTGTATAAAGGTAAAGTAAATGGCAGAATGCCCAGAGGTAGACCGCCGAAAGAATGGTTAGAATCTGTAAATGAGACATTAATCCGTAGAGACATAAGAAGCCATAGGAACACAAGAGCTTGCATGAAAAAATGCATGGACGTGAAGGAAGCTAGAGTAGTATGCCAGGACAGAAAAGTGTGGCGACAAATAGTTTGTAAACAGAGTGACAGTAGAATGAATGACGCCTGAAACAAAGATCTTGGATACTAATGGGCCCAAGTGGAGAACCATACATAACAATTTTGTGAGGCTCTTCACTTGGGGTGATCGCTAGAGAGATTGATCAGCAACCTGGGTCGGAGCAGTGTTGCGGAGTAAACGTGTCATTTAAATAAATAACACGAGAATTCCAGATCAATCTAAAATATATATACCTAACACTTATATACCTATCCACCTCATAACTATATTCCTACCTACCTTATACCTATATACCCATATGCACACTATTATTCTCCAACCGAGCAAGTCACGCCTACCCCGAAAGGGAAATGGCTTAATGGTATAATAATAATAATAATGCGACCAGTTGTAAAAATAAACGATCGATTTTAAATTCGAGGAAAGGCATAACTTTTTTATTATAAATAATCATTTTAAATCATTCCTGATATATTTATGCGTTTTACAGTTACTTTTTGTTGTAAACAATTTATTTGCACATTTAATCATTTCAAATAAGCAAGCCAATGGTAACCAATCTCCGAGGTTTGGGAGCACTGAATCTTCGTCCACGGTCTACTACATTCATACCAATGTGAATTTGTCACTGAACGCCATTGACCGCGCCTCTGCAAATTCTCGCAGATAGTCATGGAGTCTTTCCCTGACTCGTATTCGAGTTCTTTCTTTCTGAATCACACACTTACTCACTTCAAGTCTTTGTAAATATAAAGAGTTTTTTATAGCCATTTCATGACTGTATACATTTTCTTTGTAAACTGTCTGATAAGAATTCCAAGACTGTTGTTCCTTGACTATGCTTGGAAACTTCCATGACTTTTCTTTATTTTTCCATGAAAATTTACGACCACTTTATAGAAAGTATACGAGACTTTATAAAAATCATGGCCCGTCCAAAAGTCCAGCACTAATCTAGGAAATGTTCCAAGACTTATTTTTTCCGTGTATACCCTGGCGGACCGAACGAACGGGACGGTTACGCTACAGCGTATCCTTAGAGTATCCACATCGTATCCTCTCCGTATCATGCAAGAAAAACTCATTAAAAAAGAAAGATTAACATTCCCGTGTAGGAATGGTAACAGGGATCCGACCGGGAGCCGGCCGGATAGCCCCAGTTTAAACCGGGCGCTGGCCGGGGATACCGGCCGGGATCCGGCTAAAAACCTCACGGTAAACTGGTCGGATTCCGGCTTTCATACCGGCCGGGATCCGGTCGGGTAATCCGGCCACAGAGCGGTTAAAAAATGTTGCTTCTGGCGAGAAATTGGTAACTTGTTTTGTCTTTTAAGGCTCATCGTAAAGAATACGGTGAACTTTAAATGTCAAATCAAGTTAATAAAGTCTCGTGAGGAAATTGAAGAAGAGTTTCAATAATTGATGCTAGAATCTGCTAGCAATTGTTTTATTTTGGAAACCACGTGGTGATTTGAGGTTAGGAAGGAAGAAATGAAAAAAATGAATACACAACACTATAAATTAATCAAAAATACTAATTATCCACGCAGTAAGTGGGGTTTTCGAACTGATTACTGAAATAAGGTTCATTTTAATTATGGATCGCGGTTTTATTTGCGAACTTCGAGGAGACGACACGTGCATTCTCGTTCGAGGTTCGAAACTGAAACTTACAAGTGTGTACGCCGACGCCAGCGCAGAAGGCGTCAGACATGGCGGTAAATTTGAAAGTGTACAGACTAAAAATTGTCTGAAAATAGAGAAAATTGTAATAAATCTGCTGTTGCACATTGCAGAATCGATAACAGTTTTATTTAATAAGTTAAAACATTTTAAAAAATCAAATCTTTTTTCTTTAAGAATTCAAAAAGCTTGTTTCTGTTTTGCTGATCTGATAAATCTTTAAATTATACTTTTCAGATAATAATTCATCTAGTATCCGTAAATACGTCTTTGATAATATCACGGCTCTTAAAAAATGTGTAATTTCTACAAAAAAAAGTATCCTGACTAGTGCCCGGTCGGCTCCCGACCATGAAATCTAACCAGGGTTGTCCCGGCCAGTAACCGGCCGGCTCCCGACTAGGTGATTCGAGAAAAATGTAGCCCGGCCGGCTCCCGACCGGTTCCTGGCCATGGAACCCAAACAGGGGTAGCCCGGCCGGGATCCGACCAGAAAACTTGTTGTAGTAGGGCCAACCGGGGCAATTTCTGCACGGGTTTCACTTGTTGAAATTCGAATTCTACGTGAAATTTTGAGTTAAAAGGTCATAGAGTATTCGCAATAGTTTTTCTTGCAACATTAAAAACTTTTAAAAAGTATAATACTGGTCGATGACGTGCGCTGAAGGCGACTTCAAACGCATCGTCGTTCAGTAGCAGTCAATAGGCGTTATCCGTCGACGATGCGTTTGAAGTCGCCTTCAGCCCACGTTATCGATAAGTATTATATTTTTTTTAAAGTTTTTAATGTTGCAAGAAAAACTATTGCGATTACTCCGTGACCTTTTGACTCAAAATTTCACGTAGAATCCGAATTTCAACAAGTGAAATGTCCATCTTCCTTTTTTAATGAGTTTTTCTTGCATTATACGGAGAGGATACGATGTGGATACTATAAGGATACGCTTTAGCGTATCCGTTCCGTTCGTTCGGTCCGCCAGGGTAATTACATAAAAACACGTAAAAAAGCGGAGCCACTTCGACTTATTGCAAGCATTATTTTCACTTTTTCATAAGGTTGATAGATTTAAAGGTACAGACTACAGAGTTGATTTCACAAAGAGTAGCGATTTTTTGCAAAAAATCATGACAGTCCTGAAGCTTATGGTTATAATTTGTATACATTGTTGAAAAATATGTTAAAAGCAACAATTAATGATAGAAGCCTCGGTAGCTCAGGCGATAGCGCGTCAGACTTCCATGCAGGAGGTCTGGGGTTCGATCCCTGAGCCGGGTACCAATGGAAATTTTTCTATGTACTTCTACCGGGGCTTCTGTGGTTCGGAACCCACCTTAAACTGTAGGTCCCCTCAGAAAAAGTTGGTGCCTTACCAAGGATAAATGGGCTCTTTCGAGGGCCTAACCTTGGGCGTCGAAGCCGATTTTGAAAAGACTCGAAAATGAGTCAGCGATCTTCTTGCGCTTGGGACCCCTACGGGGGAACTACGCTCGATGGTCGCTAGCCGACTTCGAGTAATGAACACACACACACACACATACACTTACTTAACACACCAGGGCAGTGCTTTGAATCTGTGCATCTCACTGATGACCTCAGAGGGATCGCTCCGTCCACCCTAGTCTGGCCGTATCCCGTCTCTGCGGTCTGCTAGGGAGGCTGCCGAATGGCAGAGTGGGTGAGGATCACTTTGCCTGATTTCAGAACGTTGGTAACAACGAAACCCACCGAGATCCAAAAACACTCGACGAAGATAGCCGGATTCGGAGTACTGCCTTGAGAATAAACACGGGTACGGCACAATAGGCTTCATAGCTTGAGCGCCAGGTGTGGGACCTCACGCCCCCCCCCTCCGCCCACATTACAACTAACTAACATTTAATGATGAAAATTAATTAATTTATAAAAATGTATAGTATCAAATGTAATTTAAATGCATTCAAATTAAATAAAAACCAATCAAATTTGTGTCATAATTACTGGGATGTTTACGTTAACTCGGAGCCTATTGGAAATAAAATAATTTTCTGTTTAGTTTTGCGCAGAATTTTGTCTACTGTAAGTTTGGTATGAAAACTTTTTACCCTCTGATGAACTGGCAAGCAAAAATCCACGCAAACGTGATCTTTTGGAAATTAAAAACAAAACAGGGTTTGGCAATTGATCTGTTCTAAAAAATGTAGGGCACAAATATGGACACCTACACAAAGCGTATTCTAAAAGAAAAGAAAATTTAGAGTTGAGTCGGAGTTTGACCCTTTTTCTGACGTGATGCCTGGACTACCATTAGGTATTCAAAGAAGCTGCGTTTGAAAGTGAGTGGGATAGAGTAGCACCGGGTGAACGACATGGAGTTAGCGCGTGATATTATGTCATAGATAGCGATTTGTATGTTTAATGAAATCATCCCCGGAAGATATGTAAAACGGTAGTCTGCCTTCTCTCAGAGACTCGAATCTAATCACGTAATCTGTTTTCATTGGAGAACTTATTAGAGTGCATAAAATTTTTTATTTCAAGGCACCTTTTTTGAACATATCTCTAAGTGGTCAATGAATGAAAAATCCATGAAAAAATCATACAAAATTTAGAAACCCTTCACGGTTAGCCTTAATCGAGCTCAGGTTTTAAAATAGTTTTAGCGTAATCGGGAAACAAAAAAATCGAACGTTAAAGTATCTTTAATTGGGCTGAAATTAGGGTATATGTAAATGGAGGAATAAAAAGAACAATCTATTTTTTTGAAAAATGGACCTACCCATTTTTTTGTTTCTTGTCTTAATATATTCGTATTGCATATTAGAATCAAACAAAAAATCAGGAGTGCCAGCACCTTTCGGTTGAGCTCAATGCCAATCGAGGCTAACCATGCCCTATTTACATGCATAATTCGTGCGCTGACCTTCACATTGAACGTTGGAACTGACACAGGTAATAGCAATTTTGTAATTAGAATTATAAATTTATTTTTCTAGAGTGATGAAAAGAAGATGTCCTAAGTATAACGAGGTTACAATAAATTAAATTTGTAAATATATATATTCCAAGTAGAATTCCTTATTTTTACTTCTTCATAGATGGAGGATTATAATGACCTAAATATTCAAATCTACATTTTTGACATATTTCGATATAGGTCGACTCCAGGAGCTCAAAAATACCATTTTCAAAAAATGCCTGCATATGTGTGTAACTTTTTTCTGTTCACCATATCTCGAAAAGTAATGAAATTTGGACGAATTGTAGCTCCGACTGATATCCATGTCTGATAGGATTTTTATCTAGATCGGCCATTTAGAAGTAGTTTTTTTTTAGTTTAGAGATTTAAAATAAAATTCACCTTGTTTATATGAGACGAACTTTTTTGATATTAAAAATACCGCAATACGATATCTAATGTATTTATTCGCGTCTTCGAGACGCATCGATCGACATATTGTTGAACCTTTTATGACTCACCAGTGCCGATTTATGAAGTTTCAAAAAAATGGTTTATTCTGTTTATATGCATAGAACTTTGTTCATGTAGGAATACTACAGTACTGTATCTGCCATGTTTGTTCGCGCCTTTGAGACTCGTCGAATGACCTGTTGACGAATCTTCTATGACCTCTTATCATCTAGCAATACCTAATTCGATATATGAATTCAAAAAGTATATTGTTTATCTTGTTGATAGAAGGAAAACTTTCTTATTATTGGAAATACAATAGTAATGTATATGATATATTTTTTGTCGTCTTCGAGACGCATCGATTGCTCAATTAAAGAACCCTTCACGACTTAGAAAGTTAAAAAAAGGTTACATTGTTTATATGAAGAAAACTTTTTTATTTGAAATATAACATTACCGTGAGTGAAAAAGTTGTTCATTTTGGCAGAACATATCGATTGACTTTTTGATGGGCTCTTTGATTTTTTTAAATAAAATTTTCGACAAGACAGAAAAATAAGCTTGACAAATATTAAAGTATGTATTTTTTTCTTTTGTTAGAGAAAAGCCTCCCTCTATGAGGAAGCAAATTTATTTGATACCTGTGAGGAAGCAAAATGCTCATTAAATGAGCACAAATAAATACACTTATAGTGAATAAATACACCCATAGTAAATACATCCACAGTACTTCGCAGCGGTATTCTCATATATTTAGCATTTTAAAAAATGTTATCACTCTAGTTTGTTAAGCATAAAATAATGTTTTATAATACAAATTATTTTTCAATTTGATGGCCGGTCATATCAGTTTTTCTAAAATATTTTGCAGTCTTATTTTGTCTCTTTTCAGATCAATAATTCTACACTTCCAAAGAAGAGCAGATGGTGCTTATCAGAACTGGTTAGGTATAAATAAATAGTCGTAAGACATTCTTTCGTACGTTTGAAGAAAGGCTCCATCTACATTTTTGATGAAAAATATATTTTTTATATAGTTGGATTCGTATAAAGAAGAAACGAATTCATTTGTACAAAAGGTAAGTAGGAATTCTAATTAAATCCTGAGATTATTAGACCGTAATTAGCCTATCTACAAAGATTTTTGACAAATCTGGAAAAATACTGCCGAAGAAAGGCTCTAGAAAACCTTGGCCACTTGAGGAATTTTTCCAGTTTAACAATTTGTAAAAAAAAAACACTATAAGCGTCAAACGAAATTTAATTTAATTTAAAATTTAATTTAATTCTAAAATACACAGATGGATAATCAATTTGATAAAGATTTAAATTAACATAGTAAGTTAAGCGTTAAAAGTAAATAAATGTAATGTCAAAAAACACAATCATTGGCCATGACAACATAGTGATTGTCATATTCCCATTATTGTATTATTGGCCACTGAAATGTGGTGAAATAGTCATTGGCCACCTCGTTGGCGACATCAAGTTATAGATTATTGATTTTGAAAACACAGTTATTAGCCACTAAATAGTATAATCATTTATCAGAGCCAAAAACTGTTTTTGACATGATTTGCATGCATTATTCGTAAGAAAAAGTGATAAACAATTATATACATAGTTCATAAAATGTTTTAAAATTTTTGACTGAATTTTTGCAAAGATATTAGTCATTTGCTTTTCAGATATTATGGCCAATCACTATGTTTCTGCATAATTCACGAGGACATTGATTAGCCACACATTTATCAATATAGAGACATAATTTTAAGGTAGTTTCATTCACCAAATCCAATTAAAATCCAAAAGTTTTTACTGAAAACTATTGTAACTATTAAAAAAAGATAATTTTCAGCACGTTGACACTCCTAATCTTAACAGCTTTTGGTTTAAATTCCTTACTCATTCAGCATCACCCGAGTTCAATTTACATTGGCATTTAAACAAACTACACATGCCAACGGCCATAACACGCTGAAGAAACCAGTTCTCGTCCGATCACTAAAGTTAAGCAGCGTTGGGCGCGGTTAGTACTTGGATGGGTGATCATTCGAGAATACTGCGTGCTGTTGGCCCGTCGTGGGTGTGGTGAGCCCACACTTGTAGTTATTTACTACAAGAAACAATCCACCTAGAAACACTACCCGAATCGGGTAGTGTCACGCCTACCCTGAAAGGGAAATGGCTTAATGGTATACTTACACTGCACTAACCTAGCTTGTCAAAAAAGCTGCGGAATTGTTTGCGCTTCATCCTACACTATTTATTAGTTTTATTTGAGAGTATTCTTTCATATAAGCATATTTAAATGAGGTGGCCAACGATTTTACCATTTACCCTACATAAATATCTACACGAATATTAAGTCTATTTACAGTTTTGCACATAAACAATTACAATTATTAATTTGTTCACTATTGAATAAAGCAATTCCGAATCACCCAAGAACGATGGTTCTTTTTTAATAATAATCATATAGTGGTTTAGATTAGATCAGTAAAGATGCAGACACATTTCTTTCAATATCTCCATTTGATTCCAAATGTAGATAGAGCGATCTCCGATAGAGCCTGTATTTAAAAATACGGCAGCATTTACCTGTAATTTCTTCAATCAAGTGGTGTTACTAGAAAAGTGGAGCAAAATCTTTTAGGAAGCCCATTTGAAAATTTAAAAAAACAGTATATATAATACAGTCCCTTTTTAAGAAGGCAGATTTACGTATAAACTACTTAATAAACATTTTTGTACATTTTAAAAATAAAAAATAAAATATTGAAATGTATTTTTGCTACTAGTTAGTCCTTTCGTCTCTCACAGTAGGAGGTAATGCTTAACTAGATTCGACTAGATTCTAGAATAATTTGATTTAAAATTTAAAAATAACTCGGTCTTCAATGCAGGGTACACAATTAATTTTTAAGGCCAGACCAAAGTACATGAGCATGTTATGGAGACTGTAAATCCTAATTCCATTTTTTAAAAGATAATCTGGTCTGCTGGCTTAATCATTATGTAATAATAACTTGAACTGATTGTGATAGATTCTTTTATTTGCTTTAAGTCATTCATAGTATTCATATATATATATATATATATATAATTCAACTCAGGACTAAGCTTTTCTATTTCCTCCAAAGTCATATTATTTTCAGAATTTGTTGCTTATTCAAATTAAAATAAGGAATGCATTTAGTCTAGATTTTTGTTATCTATTTACTGTGATTCCTTATTTAAGATTTTTTTGTAATATTAACGAAATTATAAACATACATAGGCATTGAGGGGTAGAAAAAAGAATGGACAAAGATGGTTCTGATTTTCAAGGTGTTATTATCAGCACATGGAAGTTTCCGTTCTTTTTGATAATAGATAAAACGAATAGTCAACAACAGTAAATCATAGAAATCAGCCCGAACATGTACTTGCAATACTCTCGGGCACACGTTCTAAGTAAAAGTAATACAATACGTTTGATAATACAGTTATAACGGGTATTATTACAGCATTGTAAAATATCACAATAATAATATCTGCAACTGTCTTTTGTCTCAAATTGTAACAAAAGACTATTTTCCACAATGCAACAATGGCGAAGAAACGCAAGCAAGTAGGACAAAATTTAAATAATTATCAAATTTACTTGCATTGAATATTTAATTTTTTAATAACTAGTAATAATAAAAAGCGTATTAAGAAGTTTCAAGAATTCCACAATTTCTTGAAGTTTACTTCCTTAGCTTTTAATTTAAGTTTTAATATTTTTCCATTTAGATCGAAGAAATTCTTTTTATAAATGCGAATTTAAATAACGTGGTAGCGTTTCTTCGTCAAAGTGCTCGGATCTTATCGTAGAAAAAAGGAAAATATAACGTTCGTCTCATTAATTTTACTTTCATTTGTATAATGTACAAAGGAGGAATCGTGCCATGTTCCCAGCGCGCATTAATCTCTCCTAAATAAATTAAATCGTTGCGATCATACAACACACTGGTTTGGGGAATAATTAACGTCTCGGATCGCGCCGCAATTATAAATAAGAAACGCATGCCTATTGAAAAAATAATTTGCAACGCATACAGTTTCGGACTCGGGGTAAATAGAGTAGAGGTCGAGAAATTCGTATTCACGACACAGTGAATTTCAGAAAGAACGCGAAAAATTAGTAAACGCGAGTGAAATAACTTAGTAACTTCAGAGTGGCCAATAAAATCTAAGAAAAACGTCATTTTCCGGTTTGCAATCATTTTTTCCACATAGAAATTTACTACGTTAAGTTTTTCAAAGATGAAATCTTTTTGATAGAATTAAAAGCCTCAAAAATGAAATTACCCCTAAATGAGAATCATTAAAAACTCTTTTTTCAAACTAAAGCCATTTAATGAAGTCAATTCATATAAGAATTTGTTATTTTGGTCATACGGTCCAGTAAAAATAATAATAGTAGATTCAGTTGTCAAGAATCAAGCCTGTTTCGTTCTATTTAACCAAAATGTAGTAAAATTATTATATTGGAGCCTCGAAAATTTGAGGTTTCAATTTTTAAAATGTTTTAAAGGACACTATTTAAACTATGCTATTTATAAATTTTAATGTTTCAACAATAAAAAAACAACTAATTTTGGTTCACTCCAAAAATAAAGTTGTTTCTCTTGGAAAATAACCAAAAATTGAAAAGTCTTGGATAATTCAATAAATATCACTACAGGTTATGTATTACCTTGAAGAAGGCCTGCAACAAGGTCGAAACGTACGTTGGTTTAACTAAAATTGACGAATAAAGCATGATTCTTGACAACTGAATCTACTATTATTATTTTTACTGGACCGTATGACCAAAATAACAAATTCTTATATGAATTGACTTCATTATTAATAACAACGATCGAAGAAAAATTTCAAAGTGTGGATAATATTCCATTCACTGAACATAGATAAAGCCATTTAAGTTGAACATTTTTAAAATTCAACAAACTTACGAAATGGAAAAATTTAAATTGTAGTTTTCAAAATGGAAAATTCATCGAATCTAAAATTGTAATAAGTTACAATTAAATGAATTGTTCAATTATTCAATTATTTCGAATCGTTAAATTTTGACTTTTTAATCTAGAATTGTTCATTCTAGAGAACTTCCAGAGTCAAAGATTGGTAATCGCTTTAATTATAAACTTATAATTGTTTAATATTAACACTGTCGCTTGAAAAAAGTTAAATTTTTTAACTCTTCAATTAAATTTTGTTCAAGTTTAAAGAATTTATACATATTTACAAGAGACTGATTTTGAAACAATTAACTTTAAAATTGTCGAATTCTAAAGGTTTTAATTTTAAATTTGCTATTGGGAAAGTTTTTAAGTCAAAATTCTTCAATTTCAACTTGAAATTGTTCAAACATCCAAAATTGTATTTAAACATGGTTGATTTTGTAAATGAACAATTACAAAATATGAGTTGAGAATGAAATAAGAAAATAAAGCCTTCCGGATTAACCAGCTAATTTATGTTTTTTATTTTTAAATATTGGATAAATTGAAAACTGAATTTAAATATAAATAGTAAATATTTTCCAACATTTAAATATAAATACTAGGGATACAATGGAACATTAGAAACTTTTAAGTAATTTCAAATCGAACTCAATCAAAATTGTACAATTTCATGTTATATGTATTATTAATATACATTTCCGAAAATTGCCAGCCATGTTCCGGTTTTCGGGTCTAGTGGCCATCCCTGAATTTTGACGATCTTCGAATTGAATACTTGAGTTTTTAATACACACACGTCTTCACCTTTTAAGAAATTGTTTGTTTGTGGAGATTCATTAACGCGTAGAATTTCTTTAGTATTAAACGTCATTTAAAACACAAATATGGATACAGGGAAATATTATCATGCTTTTACCCAACCAGTCATCTCATTTACAAAAAGTTGTTTTTAACTTGTAGCAACTAACAAAACACAAAACATAAGTTCCATTCTGAAGAATTGCTGGGATTCCTAATTATCTGACCTTTGAAACATACTCAGAAAATAAATCACGTGTTGCCTTTAAAATTTATCATACCAACTAAATAAAAAATCTGCAATATTTTGAGATAAATAATAACATGGGATTTCAAGAATAAATGATATATTTATACGGAATTTTGTTTGCAACAATTCCGAGTCGAAAAAAAAGAAATAAAGAGATTCATGCTGATTTCTGGATATAAGTTTCAAAAACCCTGAGACCCCGGAAATAGCCGACGTCTGCTTGACAATCAGTTTCTCCCTTTTGATAACAACTTTCGCGGGGCATCACTTTTATTAACACACTCTGCTCCATCTCTCAACTACACCTTTTTAAACATCATACAAATACAGCGATACAGACTTTCAAGTACGGAGAAAATATATAAGGTAGAAGTACCAGTGTCTGAACAAGCCAAACTTGTTATCTATTTTCCCTGAAGAATTCCACAAAAATAACTTTAGACGTCGAGAAAAACAATTTGAATAATGAGGCAGATACTGAAGGAGTCAGGTACGGTGAGTCATAAGCTTGTTCAGAATTTGGAAAATCAATCAATTAAGAAACATTCGATCAAAAATAAAAAGTAGCCTCAGATTATTTCAATTAACTGCATTAATTGAAAACAGTTTATAAGAGGAATATATTAATAAGAGAAATAACTTCTCTAACAAAAGGGAGATTTGCATCCTCAACTTCTTGAGTCAGGTACTGGTACTTTAATTAACCTTATAACACCAGCCACTTAGCTACATAACAGTCACTACTCTATATTTACAAACTGCAGTTGAACAGCCGGTTGCACCAACCGAAATTCAAGTTTTATGGAAAAATCGAGCAAATTATTCCGAATAAAAGAAACTTTTGACACATTTCTTATGGGACAATTAATTTTAATATATTACCTGGCACGAAAGAGTCAATGACCAGCCTTTTCCACCAACTTACCATAAAAAAGGGAGCCCATTTGTTCACCTTTATATTATTTTTGTATAATAAACTCAAATAAAGTAAATTAAACCAATTTTAATTACTTTTTTATGTTTGTTTAAAAATTGTATATCTTTTTAAGGTCGTTACACTTGGATCTTTTGAAATTTAAATCATGAGATGGTTTTGACTATTTTTAAAGTTAAACCGTTATTGATAGTTGTCTTTACGGTGGCCGATATAATGCAAGAAAAAAGCTTTCTGTCATTAAAATTAAAAAAATGTAAGCTTTATAGCTAAAAATGTTTATTTATTAAAATGTTTGAAGTACAAAAACTAAACTGCAAATTAAAGCAGTCAAAATGGAATTATTTTCAATTATAAATATTTCCAAAGAATTAACGAAAATTAAATTAATTCAATTGAATTGAAGTAAATACAGAAGAATTCAAGTGAATCTGAAAGAATTCAAGATTAAATCCAATAAATTTAGTAGCGGAACATTGACATCTGAAGTGATTATACAAGTTTTTCTAATAACTTTTTTAAAATTCACGATCAAAAAATAAATTCACTATCATTGGTCTTTCATAGTCACAAAAAATTCCCGATCATTTTCCGGTTTCTCAGTTTAGCGGCCACCCTGTTTTTCTCTAACTTGAAGTAACATTAAAGTTACTGCAACTAGTTTGTAATTAAAGACTTCCAAAAACTCCAAAATTTCTTTACAATACTAATTGTTGAAAAATACTGTAAATTCGTACGCAAATGTTTCAAAAGCTTTCACTTCATCGTCATAAAAATTTCAAACCTTGATAGACTCCCTCTTCTGAGCACACACTTCTTTCTCGAATTTTCAAAGTTATTCTACATATACTTCTGTGCATAATCCTCTCAAGATCAGTAAAGACTATCCCGCGGTTCTTTAAAGTATTAAGATTTGAGCATAAACCGCAATGAAATCCGACAATGTGCTCATTCATGAGCTTTGGAAGTCTGAAAATGAAAAGAGAATCAATGCGCGAATTGGTTTCAGATGGAAAGTTGGAGAAATGGCAATGTAGATTGTAGGAGAGAAGAAATCCTAGAAAAAGATTAATTCGAGAGAAAAACAAAAATATGATGAGTAATTGTTTTGACAGGAAAGAATAGCGTTGGTGTATTTGCAGCATCGACGGTAGTTAACGTTTATAACTTTCTTCGCATCTGACCACGTTGTGATTCGTTAATTTATTTAATAACTAATATTCTCTCGTTAACAGTTTATTATTTCGACTAATTATTGACTAATGCTCCTGTTTTTGAAGCACGATGAAAATTCTTGTGCTTCGGCTTCATGGAAGAAAATATGTATACCTATGCGTTTTTGCGCAAGTCCACCGCTTGACTTATTTTCTTTTAAAGCAGACTTGTCTGATTTTCCTCGTATTTACATGCTTAGTATTAATTTCTTTATCCCTCGTAACACTTCTTGACTTAGGAGTAAAGTGACTCTTGGCTACGCACGCCTTTTTATTAGTTGTGAAATTACGAGCCTTTTTCGCTGCGCTCTAAGTAAGCAGCGTCGATGGAGCTTCGTTGTGAAATGTTAAACGATTCGCTCTGGATCTCACTTCTCGGTACTCATCTCTAAATTTGCAACAGTATTTTAATTGAATCAGCAATTAAAAGTTAAAGTATTTGAAACTTAAAAACGTTTCAAAATAGAAAATGTATGGTAGATTTAGAAAACCTAAGTTTAAAACAATTCAATTTAAGTTGTACCTCAAATTTAAGTCAATGGTCTGAAGTATTTTCTTAAACAATTTTAATTAAAACGAATGTAAAAATATTAGTGGTCCACCATTTTTAATGCGAACTAATCGACAGCTACTTAATTCATCTAATAAATTAATACAACTAATAAATGCGCTTTTGTATGAAACACATTTCAGAGGCCGAAAGCGAGACCAGGTCGAAAAAAGCTAAACACCGTATGGGCGCGTCTAAATAAGAAATAGTTGGCGCATTCGAGTCGAAGTCTCCTAAGGTTAACATTTTCTCCAAGTCTATCGTCTCATCGTTACTACCGAGGCTCACAAGTTTCGTAAACGAGCTCAGGCACCAGCGCTAACGAGAACGTAGAGGAGGTTTGTCTTGGATAATGTCGACGTGACATGGTAACTTCGTGCTACCTGTTGTTTTCCTCCATTACCACCTGTTTGAAAACCCCTGCTGGCATCTGGCTCTTAACTTCATGACTTCCTAGCGCCGTCGTACCGTCCTTTGCTATGAATAACTGCAGACCAGATGCTGAAAATGAGAAGAAATATTAATTACATACAAGTATAAAAGATCTGTAACACAGTGCACATCGAAAATGAGAAAACAAACATTTTCAATATTATACAACTTTTTAGGTTTGAGGATTTTCCACTTTGAAATCTCTAAGTTTAAATTTTTCAGTGTGAAAAATAACTCAATTTAGAAACTTTTCGAGCAGAAAGCGATACAATATTTTTAATATTTACTCCACAAATCCTTTCAATTATAATATAATAAAATTGCTAAACCTTCAAATGTAAATGTTTTATGAGCACCACCAAAGTGACATTAAAAAAAAAATTATTCAAAGTAGGCACCGAGCGCCTACAAGGAAGGGTTTCGTAGCTTTAGCTGCTTATATTTTTTGTCCTATATCAATTTTGGACCTTATGTCAATATTGGGTCCTATGTCCATATTGGGTCCTTGGTCAATTTTGGCCATATGTCTCTTTCGGGCCCTATGTCAGATTTTGGGCCCTACGTCAATTTTGTGCGCTATTTCAAATTGGGGCCCTATGCCAACTTTAAGTCCTATGTCAATTTTGAGCTCTGTGTTTATTTTCGGCCCTGCGTCAATTTTTGACCCTACGGGGTCGTGTACGTAATAAGTCAAACGTTTTCCCTTTGTTTAAATAAAGACGAGAATAAAATTACCTTGAAGTCAAAAGGGATATGTTATAAACAGAAGAAAAGCGTGTGACGCATTATGTGCACCACCCCTACGTCAATTTTGGACCCTATGTAAAATTCAAGCAGTATGTCAATTTTGGGTCCTATGACAAATTTGGGCCTTATGTACATTTTGAGGCCTGTGTCTATTTTTGACCCTACATCAATTTTGGACCCTATGTCAAATTCGGGTCCTATGCCAATTTTGAGCGCTATGTCAATTTTGGACCCTATACAAAACTTGGGCCCTAAGTCGAATTTTGGGGCCTATATCGATTTTTGGCCCTATGTCAGTTTTGGGCCCTGTGTCTTTTTTGGTCCCGACCTTAATTTTGTACCATATGTCGAATTTTGGGACCTATATCGATTTTTGGCCCCATGTCAAATTTTAATCCTATGTCATATTTGGACCCTATGTCAATTTTGAGCCCTGTGTCTATTTTTAGCCCTACTTTAATTTTGGACCCTATGTCAAATTCGGGGACTATGTCAGTTTGGGCCCTACGTCTATTTTGGGTCGTACGACGGACGGATGGACAGACGGATGGACACCCGACCGAAACTATGAGGGTTTCTGCCCGGGGCTACGAAAAACTAAAAAAATTAATTAAAATTTAAAATTTGTGCAATCAATTATGAAAACAAAAATGATCATTTTGTCAAAATTTCAAAATTCAAATACTAATAACTTCGTGTGGAACTTTTGTTTTTCTGAAATCGGAAAAATGAGAGAAAAATCAAGTTCTTGTTTTTTGACAATATAAATTTAAAAGCTTACAGAATTAACATAAATTTAATGCCTTTTTTCAGGAAAAACTTGAATTTTGTTCTCAGCATGCAATCTTCCTTTAGCTTAAGAATTAAACATGTTTCTGAGAAAAAAATGCGTTTTGGCGGAAGACGGCATAAATAACAATTAGAGATTTATATGCTTACTTTCATTGCTCTCCAGAACCGACTGTTCAAGATTGGTTGCTTTTAGCAATTCGTCTATTAAAGAATCAGGATTAGGTCTCGTGACTTCAACTCTGCACATGGCAGGATTTCCCGTGCCATCTTCAGCCTTTTTTCGGCGCTCCAGCGCCGCCTTAGCTCGGTCCAAAGACCCAGTTTCACTAAGGCCTGAACCACCTGAGGGGTTCCTAGAAAAAGATATTTAACATGAATTTCTATTGCCAGTTTTATTTTCACGAAGAAGAAAGTTATACACACTCACTCACTCACTCACTCACTCACTCACTCACTCTCGCATATTCATTTCATTCGACATATCAGTGTTATATATTCCATTAGTGCCTTTTCGCGTGAATCATTTTCATTTTGACTAATTATAAAAATGCAAATTATAGTTTTATCAAAGTAAAATAAACAATATTTCAAATCATAAAAAGACGACAATACGTTTACGAAAATATGCAAGATAAAAACTCAAATGACCGGCATGCAAAATGATAATATTTTAATAATAAGCAAAAGAATAAAATGAATTGAAAGGTAAAGAAGAAAACCTGAATTCGGCCTCCACCCACAAACGAAGCAGTGCATGCAATTTGAAAAAAAAATCAACTGAAAGCGTTTGCGTTTTCATCGCCGAAAATCCATTTGCAATCAAACTGAATTTCCAAGAATAATTTTAGAGAATTTTCGAATTCTATTGTCGAGCTCTACCAAAACCCCTTCCCCTACATGGCTCAGTCATAGGTAAAAAGAATAACACCGTATAATAATTTATTGCAGATTGCGAAATGGATATTCGGATAATAAGAAAAATTCAGGTAAAACGAAAGCATGGACTGACGGTGGGGTAATGCTGTTTCGATGCTGCGCATTCGCAGTCGCGGCTTCCGGCACTCCTAACGAAGACTCCTCGGAGTCTGGGCTGGTGGCTACTGTGGCCAACTTGCCCCCCGCCCCGTCTAGCAACTTCCGATGACCTCCGCCAATACCCCTGCAAGGATTCAAAGCTTTCCTAACTAAAAGCTCTTCAGGACAGGTCAATTCATAAAACTGGCTCTTTAGTCCAGGAAATGAAGGATTTTTTCACCACAAAATTTTAGAATGAAAACGAGGTATGCCATCATGTAGTATTCATGCCTGGGATGAAGGCTTGTATGTTTGCAGGCAAAAATATGTGATCCGAGCGAATTGCGCAATGTTCAAAGTTGGCGAAATCATGTTTTTGGGAGATTGCGATCAAGGTATTCATTTTCGGAAAAAAAGTTTAATTATAAATTGAGGGTGTTGAAAAGATCTTTAATTTGGTAGGTCGCACATTGAGATTGTTTGACTTTTTCCCTGACAAAGTATAAAAACCGACAAAAATGGCCGTTTTGCAAAATGTAGTTATTTTTGCAAAAAGTGTATGCACATCTATTAAAGTATCTTCAAATGTGGATTTTGTTAAGGTGAAAGAATATGCAAAATTTGAGCTCAAAATAATATATAGTTTTTGAGAAAAGTTATTTGTTATTAAAAAAGGTACTGTTGTTTCGGTGGGGCTAACTTTTTTTAGTCGGTCGCAAAGCCATAAAAGTGGACAAATTTCAATCCTGGAGAGTTATAGTGTCATGTACGCTTACCTGCTAATTGATTTTTGAGTATTAAGTACGTTAAAAATGGCTGCAAAAGAATAGTACGTTTTTGTCTCGTAAACAAATGGAATAACTTCTGTAATTTTCATCCTAAACAATCGGCCTTACAGTGAATCGAAACTTACAATTTTTACATGATTTTAAGATTAAAATATTGTTGGTACCTTAATTTGGAGGGGAGTTAATTTTTTTCGTATAACAATGATTGCAATCGTAATTTTCAAAATACACAGCAAAAATTGGTAAATAGTATTAACTGGATACTGATACTAATTGTAATATAATTGTCAGAAAAATCAGTTGTGAAAATACTGTTTAGAATAGCGGTTTATTTACGACCAAGGTCGGTCGCAGTGTATGACAGCGGAGTGGGGGAAGCTTCTTCCGCCTGGTAGACGCTGGCGCTGAAATTGAATTCGCGCGTTCAAAATGTAACAATTGGAAAAATCTCAGAAAAGAATGGACATATCGAGATGTTTTTTTCTAATTTCAGCTCAGTTTTTGCGCTGATTACAAATTTTCCATTGAAAGCTCAGAAAAAGCACGTCTTAAGCTTGAAAGGTAAGTGTACGTTTTTATCTTTTCACTAATTGTACAATTACTGAAATAATTCTTCGATGTAATGTAAGCACTATTTCGTTATTTTAAAGTTTATTCATGCATGTAACAAAAAATGTGTACTGAATGCAACATTTGTTTTTCATTAAACTCATGTCATGTCGTTTTCATGAAATTTACTGAAGTAAATTTTCGATTTTCGAACTTTGCCGTATCCTCAGATTTTCTCCAATTCGCTGATTAACCTGGTATTTGGGAAATTGTTTTAAATTACTTTATCAGAGAAACAAAAAAAAAATCGCATGCTTCATTGACCAGTAGACTAGGCCTACTGGGGATCACCACGTAAAAAAAAGTGGTTTCAACTCGACCTCCATGGTGGTGCGAAACAGAGTTCATTAGGGATTTGATATAAATGTACCATCACAACGTAATCAGGAAGCATCGAGTAAGCTGTGCTTACAAAACAATCCTCTTAGTGATTTTGTCTTAACCCTTAATTTCTCAATTTTTCCACAAAATGTTATGGCCCGAGTTTAATGAAAAACAATGTTTGCATTCAGTACACATTTTTTGTAACATTATTGAATAAACTTGAAAATAACAAAATACTGCTTACATTACATCGAAGAATTATTTCAGTAATTGTACAATTAGTGAAACTATAAAAACGTACACTTACCTTTCAAGTTTAAGACGTGCTTTTTCTGAGCTTTCAATGCAAAATTTGTAATCAGCGCAAAAACTGAGCTGAACTTTAAAAAAAACATCTCGATATGTCCATTCGTTCATGAAATTTTTCCAATTGTTACATTTTGAACGCGCGAATTCAATTTCAGCGCCAGCCTCTACCAGGCGGAAGCAGCTTCCCCCACTCCGCCGTCATACACTGCAACCGACCTTGGCCTTAAATAAACCGCTATTCTAAACAGTATTTCGCAACTGATTTTTATGATAATTATATTACAATTCGTATCAGTATCCAGTTAATACTATTTACCAAATTTTAGCTGTGTATCTTGAAAATTACGACTGCAATAATTGTTATAAGAACAAAAATTAACTCCCCTCCAAATTAAGGCATAGAAAATATTTTAATCTTAAAATCATGTAAAAATTGTAAGTCTCGATTGACTGTAACGCCGATTGTTTAGGATGAAAATTACAGAAGTTATTCCATTTGTTTACGAGACAAAAACGTACTAGGGGCCATTCATTAATTACGTAAGGGTCCCGAGGGGGAGGTTTTTTTTTTTAAATCTCTACATGACCTTAATTCTACTCAAACTACCCATTTTACAATGTTTAAAATCGCGCTTTTAGTAGGCTAAAATGGCGGCTTCCGTCACACTCTATTTTATTTGCTCTATCCGCCGCCAGCACGTTATGACAGGTCTGGCGCTGCATGCCATTTAGTAAACTGATCTAGCGCGCGCCGGTGTTGTTTTGATTCGCCTTTGTTAAACGCGGCGAATGTGTGTGTAACAACGTGTTTTAGTTTTTCTAATGATATGCAACTATTCAACGTTTCTACAACTATTCTAACTATTTCTAACTATTCTACATTTTGCAAAACGGCCATTTTTGTCGGTTCTTATACTTTGCCAGGGAAAAAATCAAACAATCTCAATGTGCGACCTACCACATTAAAGACCTTTTTAACACCTTCAATTTATAATTAAACTTTTTTTCCGAAAATGAATACCTTGATCGCAATCTCCCAAAAACATGATTTCGCCAACTTTGAACATTGCGCAATTCACTCGGATCACATATTCTTGCCTGCAAACATACAAGCCTTCATCCCAGGCATGAACACTACATGATCGCATGCCTCGTTTTCATTCTAAAATGTTGTGGTGAAAAGGCACCTTTTTGATCTTCGTTCCCTGGACTACTTATCTTGCTGACTAAAGTCGGGATAAAAAGTCCTGAAACCTAACCTGGCTTTGAAGTTTTATTACTCAGCGAAAAAAAATCGCAAAATGTTGAGTCAAAGACAGAAAAATTCTTTAACATTACACTTGTAAAATGGTGTCAGTTTGATTTTCTTCAAAAATTTTCTGTCTTTCCTGTGATAAAAAATGTCTGAAAAACAGGATAAATGACCCTCAACTTTCACTACGTCGAATTTGAAGTCCTCCACAAGTGGAAAAATTGGTATCAGAAATGTGAAAAAATTGATGAGTATTCTTTGACATGTACTTTACAAATGCTATTTTTTTTTACTTCAATTTAATTATTATTTTAATATGTGGAGCTAGAAATGTAACAAATAATTATATCGGCTCTGGATACAGATTTCAAGCTGACCTCTAGCTTAAAAGAAGCTTCTCGGTTCAGCGGTTTCATCTCAAAAGTTGAATGGTCAATGAAAATTATTAATGTCTGAATTAAAAGCTTCGGAATAATCACGATCTTAATGAGTGTCAATACTGGAAAACTCGTATTGAAAAAACGTCCTTTCTCGACATTGTCGAATTTAAGCGCGAAGCAAATCCCTTAAAAAAAAAGGGTCAAGCTCCCGAAAGCCATAGGCGTAGACTTTAAAGGCTGAATGGCGCTTTGAAGATTCGTAATGTCTGATGTGTAATGAACAGGAGATTCAGTCGACGCCTATGGCTTTCGGGAGCTTGACCCTTTTTTTAAAGGGATCTGTTTCAACTTTTGAGATGAAACCGCGGAATCAAAAAGCTTCTTATAAGCTAAAGTTCAGCTTGAAATCTCTATCCTGAGGTGAGATAATTATTTTTTACATTTTTACCTCGACTAAATAAAATAATCATTAATTGAAGTAAAATAAATTGCGATTTGTTAAGTATATATAATAATTATTATATTAAATAATGTTGCAGAATACTCATGAATTTTTTCAAATTTCGGGTACCAATTTTTGAACGTGTGGAGGACTTCAAAGTCGATGTATTGAAAGTTGAGGGTCATTTCTCCTGTTTTTTCACACATTTTCTGTCACAGGAAAGACAAAAAATTTTTTACGAAACTCAAACTGACATCGTTTTACAAGTATAATGTTGAAGAATGTTTCTGTCTTTACGTCAACATTCTTCGTTTTTTTCGCGCTGAGTAATAAAGCTTTAAAGCCAGGTGTCAGGATTTTTTGTCTTGACTTTAGTGTTACCAGAAGTCCCAAAAATTCTAAATATCCTAAAGTTAAAGTTAAATATCCTAAATTGCGTGCGTTATACGTCCCCGGAGTTATTACTGACATATAATTTTTTTTTAATTAATGCTGTGCTGATTGTGCTAGATTTGTGTTCTATTGGGTCGCAGAAGATTTTGAAAACAAATATATTTCAGCAAATATTTCCCAAAAAACGTTTTTTTGCGACAGCTCCGTGATTTGATTTGTTCGACAAAAAAACTGGCTGGGTAGCACAAAAGACGTACAAGAACGTGCCATTTACTGATTTTTGATATCATGAACTAGTGATGTGCAAATTGGCTTCCGTTCAGGCCGGGTTTCGTGTTCGCAAGTTGACCCGAAAACCCGAACTGGCCCGAAACTAGAATTTAAACATTTTCCGGAACTTTTCTGTAATTTACGGTAAGTTACCATAAATCACATTTTTAAATTGTTTTTAAAATGTTGCACTTCCGTATTGTGAACCATTTCTGACAAAAAAGAAACATTATTCTTTTCAATTAGCACTGCCATTTCGTTTTTTTTAAAGAAAAAACTTGTGCTAAAAAGTGCCAAATATGTACTAGATATATTGTTCTGCAACTACCAATTTATAAACTCGAATCGTTAAAAAAAAACGAATTTCTTTTTTCTAGAAGTTGAAACGATTTTTTAATCGGATATTTTTTTAAATCTCAATTTGAAAAATCTAACATTTGTGCCGAGTTATGCTAAGCGAGGACAATAACTATCCATAAGGAACTCTTCATTAACATTCATATTTTCCAAAATAAACTTCCTTCGCTCTCGAATTTATACCTACTATACTATACTAAAGTAGGTACAAAATGTTGATTAATTTTTAAAAAGATGAACGTTAGTCGGTAAGTCATTTCGGATAGTTGCACAATATTCTGCATATATGGTACTTCCTAGCACAAACTTTCTTTTTCAAACAAAAAAAAAACGAAATGGGGATGCTGGCCCTAAAAATAATTTTTTGGGGAATTTTGGCTAAAATTTGAATGTTTTCAACGATTTGAACCATGCCCATTTGAAAGCATTGTAAATTGAAAGTTTGTACATTTTTCTACGTAGAAGGTTAAGCAAATTAATGTTTAATGGTTCTGTGCAAATATTGGCAATTTCAAACTGAAGCGTTAAAAATTATAAAATTTGAATTTGGAAATGTTCCACTCAGAGCCGGCGCTATACATTTGGCCGCCCGTGTGCAAACATTTTTTTTCGGCCCCCCCCCCCCCTTCCCCTTTTCTTTAAAAAAAGAAAAAAAAACATTTTCTACATACGTATCATCTATTTTTATTTAAACATTATTAATATTATTTACATGAATAATATTATCTACATTATTAATATTATTTACATTATTATGAATATACACTTTATTTACATTATTTAGGGGAGACCATCGTACAATGGATAATGACCCGACAATAGTTTAAGGGTTAGTTTTAAGAAAACTCTGTAAAAAAAATGGAAGTGTAAGCAAGTCAATTTTTCAAGGCCAGCTGGCTGAAGAATAAACGTTTATCTATCTATCAGTAGATTATCATTAATACAGCTACATAGAAATGATGAATTATTTAAAAAAAATCTAATTTTCGAATTCGATTTTTAACATACATTGTTTCTAAAATGTTTTCAGATAGAAAAACAGTTTAAAAGAAAGAAGTTCTGTAACTGATAGTGGGCTTGTCCCGAAAAGAATTTTGTAACGAGAAATTTAAAAAACGTAACTTTAATGTAATTTAATTAGAAAAACATGGTCTTTGAAACATGTTTGAGTAAAAATTCAAAATTATTGTTATCACGGTTCCGTTCCAGGACACCAAATATAGCAAGGTCGGCAAAAAATATCTCTTATAATAATAATATAAATAGAACAAAACCATTTTCATTCATAATTTTTTTTTTCAAATTTCTCAAAAAATGTCGTATACGGTGTGTATGGTGTATGGAGAAATATAAAAAATGTAACTTTCATGTA
>CAKNYM010051925.1:31847-93724 GCA_932195095.1 Andricus curvator | reverse complement strand
AAAATCAAAAAAATAATTTAAAACTTCCTGAAAAAATTCTCACGTATTCTTTGAGTGATTCTAAGAACTTCTCTCCTTTCGCACTTTCTCGAAAAGATCATACTTTTTGAGAAAAAAATTCATGAATGTCTTCGCAAAAATTTGGTCATTAACGAGCCATTTTGAACACACTAAGATAAAAAATTGATCTGGGAACCATGTATTCTGAAAGCTTAGGCATTTATTCCACCGGTTATTGAGGTTCCAAGCAGATTGTACCCTGGGAACCATTCAGAAAACTCGATTTTATATTTAAAAAATTAGAAAAAATCGTGTGTTTTTTTTTGTTTAAACAATATTTTTCCATAGTTAACAACATTTTATCACATTTTCATGCCCACCATCGGAAAGAAGAGATCTTAAGTTTTAAAAGTATGTGTCTCTTAATTTTTTATACCTTGAATTGCATGAGTTATAATTGCCGAAAGAGTGGTGTACCCAAAGGGGCATTCTCGGCGTTAACGGGTTAACATTTTTTAGGTTGAACACAAACTACAATTGATGTGCAACAATTGCAGATGTTATTTACTCATCGTAAACAATCTTGGGAAACTAAAAAAGCCTAAACTTTTAACTTGTGCTTTAGTTCGGTTTCCAAGAAAAAAATTTAGAATTGAAAAGAGAAATTCTTTTTTTAAATTGAAAATAAACCAAATTAGTATTTGGGAAATGATGGAAAACACAACAAAAGTTTCTATGATGTTTCTATAAGAAAATTAGAACTAAAACTTGTAATTGTAACCCAGCAACACTGTACGGCGCTAAACGAGGATTATAGAGAAGCAATCAACGATCATGGCAGCTTTCCTTTGCTTTGCATTTTTATACATGCCACGAATACTTACACTGAGAAACATGTTTGTTTAATTCAGACGTAAACATTTATTTGAATGCAGTTTATTTGTTTCAAACAAGTTTTTATTTTTTTTAAACTTCGTTTGCATTAAATCAAATTTTATTTGAATGAAACAAAATTGAATTTAATTGAACAAGAACTATGTTTAAAGTAAACAAAAAATTTTTTGTCCCTAGATCAAATAAATTAAATGTTTGAGTTTAGAAAAGAATTTGTTTGATTTAAAAAAATGTTGTGTCAATCAAATAAAATTGGGTTGGGGGAAACAACTGATAGCAAAACGATCCCTGAAATCTTTTAAAACCTACAAAAACGGTATATAATATTTAACTTAATGGTTATTAATTATCATTTATCCCTCAAATAAATTATTGACACATTGACTTAAAAATAAGCTTCAAAAAGTATTCTAAAAATTCGACTAAAATATTATTTAACTAAACGTTCTCTTCGCATGTTAAAAATTAACATTTGTGTTTATATATTAAGTTAAAGAATTTTTGTGACTCTTACTTTCTCCTAAATTTCTCATCAAACCGTTTTAAGTGTACTTTGGGAAATTAAAGATTCAAACAAATTTTTTATTTCTATTTTAATATCTTATTTGAATGTTGAAAGCAACATATAAGCATGAGAATATTACAATTGTGGAGCAGAAATAATTGAGCCTGGTCTCGTTAAAACTGTAAGCATATCAAGCGGCCTTAAAGTGCAAAAAAACATGCAATTGCTTTCACGTGCACTTTTTAAACTACTAAGTACGATTAGTGGCGTGCAAAATGACTTCGGGTCGGGTTTCGGGTTCGCAACCCGGCCCGAAAACGTGAACAGGCCCAAAATATAGATTAAAAATGTCCAAAACTTTCCGGAAATTGTCGTTTCGGGTTTTCGGGCTGGGTTGCGAACCCAAAACTGGACCCCACCCGTTAGGCTTTGAAACATTTTGCACACTCCTAGTATGCATGAAAGAGACTCTATAACGAAAGATCCAATATAGTAACAAATCAATAAATAAGAATAAATATAATGGGTCTAATCTACGACTTCACAACTGAAAAATATTTCCAATAGGCATGAAAAGCAATATGATTTCAAAACTCTGTATTTAAAAGATGTTGAATTTAAGTGGAACTTTATCAATTTCGCTTTTCAGCGTTTATTCATCATCGCGATTTAAATGCAATTAATCATTTTATTCTTCTCGTTAAAGTCTTTAAATTAAATGCGGTGAAGTAATTTGATTAATATCCGTGTTAATCAAATAATGAATTTGTCATAATGGACAAATTGTGGATGGCGTGAGTCCTCGTTTTCCTAAAGAAGCATTTGGAACAAGCCGAATCTATCTTGGACGATAATTACGTTGCGTCATTTATGTAAGATTAATTGAACGTACAATAGCGTATGGCTTTGGCCTTGATCGAATTGTATTGTCACAATAAAATACAATAAAGTACAACAGTTTTAAACTAGCTGTGAATGCGATCTCGACTGTTTCCACTTTGTATATTTACAATTTTATGAAGCTCACTTGATGAGTACTTTGCTTCCTCATTATGATTAATTTGTAAATATATTTGCTTCCTGATAGAGGAAGTCAAAATAAAAAAAATACAAATAGGTCAATCAAAACGTCGCGAACCAAAAGGGTATTTCTATTCTTGCATGAGCTTTGAATTATGTTAACAAAAAAAGTTTTTCTGTATAAAACAGATTTGTCAAATTATATGAATGACCAAAACTTCCATACTCTTCAATGGAATGTATTAATACAATAGGTCAATCGATTCGTCTCGAATCAAAGAAATTTTTCCGTTCTTGCATCAATTTTGAATTATGTTAATGAAAAAAGTTCAACTATAAAAAACTGATTTTTTAAATACTGTAATGACCATAACTTCCTTACTTTTCAATAAAATGTATTGATATCAATATTAATAAAAATCAACTTTGAATTATGTCAATGGAAGAAGTTTTACAATAGAAAACCCATATTTAAAATATTATAAAGTGCTAAAAAAAAGGTAATAAATATTGCTATAAAACCTTTGGTCAGTTTTGCGAAATAAGTGGTGAAAATAAGCCCGTAAAATTTCATCAATTTATCTGCAACCGTCTTCAAGTTATCTTGTTCATAAAAAGTGTATGTATATACATACTCATATATAAATTTTAGAACATTTTATTAAACATTTTTTAATTGAGGAAGTTTCCATTAAACGAATTTAACATTTTTCGAAATTGTTACCATTACAAAGCTTCCTTTGTGAGGAACAAAAAATTTTCATTTTTTGTATGTAATTACTTGTGAAATTTTGTAAAAGTGTCCGAATAATAGCAAAAAATTATAGTTTCTAGTCCATTTTTTCCATTTCTTTAATCGTTAAAAATCGCAGAAAATTAATTATCATATTATATATATTATTAGATATTATTCAGACACTTTTACCAAATTTAAAACTTTAAAAATTTGTACAAAATATAAATTTTTTCACATAACTGTACTCTATTGTGAAAATACACGTCCACGAAGAAACTTCGGGGACCTCTGACTATACAACCGATAACAAGACAAACAATAAATTAATTCGATTTTTGTAGTACGATGGACTTGTCGATCATTATTGCAAGATAAATATGTGTGACTTTCCGCAAGGAAAGGGTTTTTTTTTCGTTTTAGCTAAAACAATTTTTTCTTTGCCAGTCAAAATTATCAATGTTGGGGTTTCTATAGGAAATCATACTTCAATGCATGTTTTATCTGTTGACATTATACTTACGTTTCAGCGTGATCAGAAGTGGGTAAATTTAGGTGCGTTCCGCTAGCACTTCCACAACGAAATTTGAATATTTTATTTATGCCATAATTTTGGGCTTTTTTTGGGCGCCGATGCCGATTTTTGGGCTCTTTTAGTTTTCACAAAAAACCGACTTTTGGGCGGAGGTGCTGGCCGCCAGCACCTCCAATACAGAAAATTTGAAAAATTAGAAAAATCAACAGCGCCATAATTTTGGGCTTTTTTGGGATCTCAGAAAATGCAATTGATGCTGTTGATTAAATTTTTTTTTAATTTTCTGTAGTGGAGGTGCTGGCTGCCAGCAGCTCCACCCCAAATGTCCGTTTTTTTTAGAAAAATAAGAGAGCCCAAAAATTCGTATTGGTGCCCAAGAAGAGCCCAAAATTCTGATATGCTTACATTTAGTTTGAGTGCATATTTTATTATGAGGGTAGTTTTTGGGAGATAGGGGTTGTTTTTTGCGAATTAATTTTTACATTTTTGGAGAGTCCAAAAAAAGCCCAAAATTCTGGCGCTGTTTATTTTTTTAATTTTACAAACTTTATGTAGTGGAGGTGCTGGCGGCCAGCACCTTCACCCAAAAGGCGGTTTAAAAAAAACTAAAAGAGCCCAAAAATCAGCATCGGTGCAAAAAAAGCCCAAAATTATGGCATAAAGAAAATATTCAAATTCCGTTGTGGAGGTGCTAGTGGAACGCATCTGGGAAATTTTGTGTTAAAACAAAAAATTTAACACGTGAGCTTATGGCACTCGTTAACTTTGGATGCGTTTTTCGTGAAAACCGGGTTTTCGAATTTCCAACTTCAAAAGTACTACACGAGGACATAGTGACAGAAAAAAAGGAACGATTAGTTCGTGTATGCCAATTTAAGTGGAAAATATTATAGATATTTGACTAGTTGTGAGCCAATAAAATGAGACCGCTCGCTTGCACTGACAGTATAATTAAATGATCAATTTGTAAGGAAAAATTGATGTTTTTGAACGATTAATTAGCGTATGCAAAGTGGTGTTTGTGAAACTGTGAACAAAGTTAATCTAGCGAAAGCTATTGGCATACGGTTTCCGTGTGTATGAAACCATGAAATAATTAATGAAACTTGGAATGAATGTGAACTTCTATAAAAACAAGTAGTTCGCGTATGCCATTTTACAGAATTATTATTTTTGTTATGTAAAGCATGAAAAAGTACTTGGCATACGATTACGGCGTGTGTACATGTGTCGGTTGTACTTTTTCGAAATTGCATTATTTTTTCTAATAACACGGAATGATTAGTTAGGGGAGGCCGGGGCGACATGAGCATAGTTATAATTTTTAGTGAGATATTTGAAATCTATAGTAGTTTTTAAAAATGTAAGTGGTTCTATACATTCTATGAACCTTCATATATCAATTTCATAAAAGACGAAGTGTTCCAAAAATAGTAATTGCGATGAAAATTATAATTTGGGCACATGTCTCATCTCGCCCCATGCTGTGGGGCGAGATGAGACACCTCAACTATTTATTAGTTTTTGTCAATAGAACATTATTTTTCGTGTTTTCCGTACACATAAAAGACTATTTGAAATATTCTGAGAATGGAAATGAGTAAGACGACAAAATATAATTGTTTTCACGATTGAGCAATATGATTATTCGTACCAATTCATGCTCTGTACAATTTTCAACAAATAATTTTGTAAGGTATAATTAAGTCTTATTATTACTTAGGGGAAGGATGTTATAAATATTTGAAAGTGTAAATGCATTTAATGGTTAATTAATTCAAATTTTTCCTTTATATTATAAATTTTCTAATTTCAAGTTGAATTAAAATTTATTTGAAATTTTTCCTTTATTACATATTTCCAAAATTTTTGAAAAATAATTTATAAACTGTTTTTATAAAATTCACACCTAAAAACCATAATTTTGGCCTGCATAAAAATGGGGATTTTTCTGAAAAATTTAAAGAAATGATTTTAAATATAAATTTAAAAGCCTTCCACAACTTGTGATTGTCAATATAAATAAAAATTTCGTTTTGAATATGTGGAAAAAACAACTCAAAAAATAAAATGTATAAGCAAACCCAATTGTAGGTGCTCTGACACTATAATTTCTTTATACAACAGATTTTACAATAGCAGTCATAGACTCTTCTGACCACGAATGTCAGTTTTTCTTTTGTAAGTTTTCACTATTGCAACTCACCCTTAAATCTTGATATATTTTCGAAAATTCCACTCAAAACGACTCAAATCTTGCGAACAAAAACTTTTCTGCCAGCTCCATAAAGGGGTTACGACAAGTATGACAAGGGCGTCTCATCTCACCCCATGAACCCGGCTCATTCCGCCCCAAATCACAATTATGATTAAAACTTCAATATTACTTGTTTTTAATAAATTAATTGTGTATAAAAGCGTTAGTAGATTCAAGTTTGGTAAATAAACTTCACGACAAACTGTAGTTTAAAAATATTATCTTTTATTTTCAATCATTTCTTTTTGTTCTATGATATCATAGAATAACAGGATTCCGGTTTTGAAAGTTTAATCATTTTTATTTTTACTTTATCTATTCTATTTTTTTTTCTTTTTCCGAGAAATTAAAAATCATTATTCCTGTTATTTTTGAAAAGAATAGCAACAAAAATCACATATTTTGAGAGAAAATGCAGTGTCTCATTTGACCCCGAATGCTCGTCTCGCCCCGGTCTCCCCTAGTGCATGCCATTGGACTGCGCGTAAGATATTGTGTAAATGTGCGCAAAAAAAGAATGGCATACATTTTGAATGTGTTTAAATTATTGGCATACGCCAAAATAAATCGTAAAAAAGTCAAGAATCGTATGTCGTAATCGTATGCCAAGTACTTTGTCATGCTTTACATAACAGAAATAATAATTCTGTAAAATGGCATACGCGAACTACTTGTTTTTAGAAGTCCATATTTATTCCAAGTTTCATTAATTATTTCAAGGTTTCATGCACGCGGTAACCATATGCCAATAGCTTTCGCTAGATTAACTTTGTTCAAAGTTTGACAAACACCACTTTCCATTTGCTAATTAATCGTTCGAAAAAAAATTGCCTTACAAATTGATCATTTCATTATGGCCATGGCTACGTGTACCGAAATTTCGATACAAATAGCCGGATTTTTTCGGCACGAATACGGGGCAGCTGGAAAAGGGGCTATTTGTACTGAAATTTTGGTACACGTAGCTGGATTTTTTCGGTACGTGTAGACACTACCTTTAATTATACTGACAGTGCAAGCGAGCGGTCTCATTTTATTTGCTCATAACTCGTTAAATATCTATAATATTTACCACTTAAATTGGCATACACGAACTAATCGATCCTTCTTTTTCTGTGACTATCTCCTGGTTATATACCACCGGTGATTCGTTTTTCAATCTAGGTGGTTTGTCCTGGGCTTAAAATGTCGGGAATTTATTCGGCTATATACCCCCATACGTAACTCCATACCGACAAAGTGGGCCCTTTCCTTGCGACGCCACATATTATTAAAATAAATCGTTATGACTAATAAGGAAGAAAATTACGATAGTTAGTTAAAAATATATTTTAAATTTCTTCTGCAATAAACAGAATAAAATAAATATAGTTAAAAAGTATAGAAGAGTGTCAAAAAGTAAAATTAATCAAACAAAAAATAAAAATAATGAGCTGCACGCAAGCAATTTTCCAAAGATTTGTAAGTTTTCAAATAATTAATATTGCTTATGACCTCTTCGTTTTAAAAGAACAAACACTTTCAAATTTAAAGGAAATTAATTTTTTGATCATAAACGAATTATGTAGTATAGTTAATAAATGTTGAATTACGTTATAATATATTTTATTTGTAAGCCTACAGTTTTTTAATCCATTGACAAACAACATTTTTCCGCAAACTTTTGTTTACATAGAAAATTCTCAAAGAATCTAATACACATGGTTTTAAAAGGATTTGTTCGAAATTGAATTTATATAGTAGTAATAAAAAGCTTATTTTACACAAACTTTACGAATTTTACATTCTGTAAAATCGACTTTGCAATTAAAAAAAAGAATATACTTCCGAGCTGATGTATTGCTGAAACGATACCAAAAAAGTTTTATTTGCTGTATTGGGTACGGTCACGGAAACAGCCTGGCGCCATCTGTTGCCTAAAAGTCGCAATTTCTGATTGATGATTTCCACTTGTTTACATGCGATTGAAAATAAATAAATTTATACTGGAAATAAGAGTTTAACTATCAGATAACGAGAGTGTCTGTAGGAAAACTGATAAAATCTCGATTTAGGGAAAAAACTTTTGCTCGAGTTTATTAAACGGTTTGACCGGAGTTTGACCATAAAGTATTTCAATACTCTTGTTTTTCGAAAAATGAATAAGGTATCTGGACAAATTATTGTGTTAATTGGGTAAGTAATATTATATATATTCGCATATTTATATGATCTATTATTTTTGCAAAAGTAATCCTAGTTGTCAGATTTTGAGGTTAGAAAGTTTAATTATCCCACAATATTTATGGAGTATATTTTATTTTAATTTGAATGACATTGAGTATTTTATTAGTTGTCTTGAGTTTTAAGTGAAGCTTTTTTTAACAATTCGCTATGTTACGTGAAAAAACTTTTTTCTTAGGTTTGTTGATTATGGCAGAAGCGAAAGAACTCGGACAGAATACCACTGGTATTTTCATGTCCTAATAAGATTCCTCTGGCACATTTGTATTGTTAAGTTCATAAAGTTAGGGTAAATGTTTACAGAACCCTTAAAAAATTCATAGTATCTATAGTATAGTAAATTTACAAAATAGCAATATTTATCAAAAGGAACATTTAAGGCAATCCTACATGTAATTATTTACTTGAATTTTTCACAGTGAGTGCCCCGTATCTCATTTCTAATTTATTAATATTTTTAACATAAAGAAAAATGTTAGGAAATTTACAATTATAATTGTAGATTTCCCTAACACTTCTCTTTATGTTACAATATATTTTTTATTTAATAAACACCTATAATTTAACGTCGTATGGGGGAGAACTAACAGACGTTTGTCTGATAACGCTGCACTTAATTTTGCTTATTCCATTTACCTTCAACTCATGCACCCTCGCCACATGAATTACTGCTAAACTTTTTCACTCATTGAGTGTTTCAGAATGAAAATCGATAGAATGACTTATAGCTTGAAATCCTGTTTTAATTAAAATGTTCATCATCAATCCGCTTGTTGACATTCGACCGGTAATTTTTAAGGTTATGTTCATAACCAACAATGGAACTAGAACGGGTTTAGCTGGAATGAAAAGACAAATTTTTCACGAAATCTTTTTGCAAGAAAGTATCCTCTATTATTTTGCTTCGTTTTGAAAAATGTTATATACGTTTTCAAAGCAATCATTTATTTATTTATTATATTTAAAAACAATGCACACGTGCTAACTTATGTAAATTTCAAATTTCTATCCAGCAGGGATTTTAGGCTTTGGTCGCCACGGGCGCTGCCTGTCATATACGGTAAATATCAAGGTCATGCTCGTATCCAATAAGAGAAAATATCGTCCAAAGTTGACGATATCAAATTGACACTTTTTTACGGTGACCGAGTCGACTTAGGACAGTGATAAAAAATTACTTTTTATGATGAAACTATGTTTCATTCTATTCAGCAAAGGCATTTATAAATGTAACACGAATATGATTTCTTCGCTTTCTCGTGTGTTTTGAGAAGCAAAGTAGCTCTTTGTTGGTGGGCAAGTACTTTACCGTCCTATGTGCGCATGCACATTCGTTCTTTCGCCCCATGTGCCCTGTTCTGCACCGTACTTGTCACTTTAAACTAACCTCAAACGTGAAACGTAATTTCATGAAAAAACTCGAAAATCATACTCTCATTACATAAAGTATCGTGTATACCGAAGCTCTTTGACCGAAGGGGCAAAGTCATGTTATAGCTGAGCAGGGCCAAAAGTAAAATGGCGCCCCTACGGATTTTTTATTCAAAGATAATGACATCATTGATTTTTTAATTCATTTTATTAATTATAACACAAAGTTTAACTTGCTTTTGAATAAACCTTATAAATACAATATAATTGAAATACATACCAGAGAGAAAGTGAGAGTAACCTATTCCAGAGGAAGCACAACTATCGGTATAGTGGCGCCTCTGCGGACCATTTTGGGTAGCTATATCCACACTCACGCATGGATATACCACTCTCGTATATCCATCCTCACACATACGCGTCGCACACAGGCGCAACTCGTTGAGCGACATATCGAAAGGGAACGGTCCGAATTCGGTCCGTGAATCTAAGAAACGCAAAGAATTTAATTTTCGAGAGCCAGGTCCGATGGCCTCTTGAGAGAATATCGGCGTTTGACGTTATATATTTTTATTTTTATAAAATAATATAATCGCGTTTTAAGGGGGACTAGTTCAATTAAATCTCACGGTGCTAGTACAATTGCGGAAGAAGAAAGTGCAAAATTTGTCAAAAACAGCTAAAAACGTTTCTTCAATTTTGACTGTTTGCAGGTTATGTTGTTATTTTCTTCCCAATCTCTCGATATTTTCTCACCAAAGTCTTTATGTTTTACAGTTTTTCAGTGTTTACTGACACTATATAAATAATTTTGATTTTAATTTTAGGTCTCGGTCGCTGTCTTGAGATTTTGAACTAAAGAAATCGAGATCTTAGGAACGTGCAGTTCCGATCACTTGGCAGTATGTTTGCCAATGCCAAACTAAAAGTCTAACTTTTATTTCTGAATATATCAATTTTTCTGAAATACGTATAATTTTTGTTGCTAAGATGATATTTCGATATTCCTTCTTTTACAGGATTTTAAGTTCAGAGGGCCCACTTTCAATTGGACTATCGGCCAAAATTCTTGGAAATTTCTTACAAAATTCTTAAAAATTTTGATAAATTAATTTTTTAATTTGCTTAAACTGCAATTTAAAAATGCCCATTTTGAAAGTTTTAATTTGAAAATGAGTATTTTTAAATGGCTGCGACTATTTCGCCATACATGTATGGCGAAATAGCCGACGGTAGCTTATTTCGACATACAAGAATGGCGAAATAGCCGACAGCAGCTTATTTCGACATACAGTTATGGCGAAATAAGGACGGTATTTTATTTCGCCCGTCGGAATATATGCAGGAGGGATGACGTTCAAAATGAGAGAGTATGTTATTTATTATTATATAGTAGATTATCTCGTAGATTATAATGAACAAATTAATCATTAAAAAGGCAATTATAACTGCACCAGCGAAACATGTGAGGCAAGTTAACCTCAAAATCTCAAAGACAGGGCTCAGAGGTGGTTCTGACAACCACTGTTAGGTGGCGCAAAAATCGAATTCGCGAAATTTAAATTTCATTATACTTTGTTATTATCGCTACGAATGAAACATTTCAATTTTAAGAAAATAAAATAAATTGTCAGGTCCGAATCCATTTCAGATCATGCAACTTCAAGTCACAGAATCATTCGCCTCTTAAATATGTTGTTTATTATAGACTTTGATGAGAAGTATTTTTTATAGAACGTTTTAAAATAAGCAAAGTGTTTTCCTAGAATTTTCTCAAATATATCGACTGAAAAAAATTCAATTTTTCGAGAAAGAAATTCTCGTGACCACAAAAATGGTTTAACCCACATAAAACTTATAGAATGTCTCTCTTATAGAATTAAATATTTAACAAACAAAAAATTACAAAAAATAAAAAGGTGGAGTATTTGAGAAAATCGTCTTAATATTTTCAGAAGAACATTGTAATTTTCTAATTTCTCGACGGATTTCAAAAGGGGTCGATAAACCTTACGAGAATTTGGAAGGAAAATTTAAATATCTCAATTAAGTAATGTTATAGATGTTTAAAAAAGAATTGGTAAATCATTTTAAAGAAAACTTACAAATACATATATTTATCTACAACATATTTTGTCGGCAAGAGATTGTACTATTTGAAGTCCATCTCTAGCCTCTGGAAGAAAAAAGTTTTCTATGACTGTCGCTTCCCGCCAATGTTTTAAAAGTTATTGAATTTCAATCAATTACGGCTTATTTTTCCGGAAAAAACATTCCCTACAGATTTGCTGTTTAAAATTTTAAAAAGGAGTAAATAACCTACAAATATAGTCATTTGTTAGAAAATTATTTCTTTAAAAAAATTGTTTTAACGATTTCAGCCATAGAAAAATTTACTTTCAAAATTGTAAAAAGTAAAGTTGTAGAGAATGTTTTGCCTGAAAAAAAGCTATCATTTATTAAAATTCAACCATTTTTTCAATTGGTAAGAAACGGTGGTAAGAAAATTATCAGTAATATTATTTTGATTGTTAAAATCAGAGAAAAACTATCTTTTTCATAGATCTAATTTTTAATACGGCAACTATCTTGATAATTAAAAATGTTTAAAACTAAATCTCTTGAACTTAAAAAAGGTCTAAGTTAAGCAATCATAAATTTTTAAATTAAAAGTTTGAAATTAAAAACTTATTTTAACTAATTTTTTTTAAATGTTCAATTAAGAACTTGAGACATTTTTTAAGAGAAATTAGAAAATCTTGAAAATTACAATGGTTTTCTGAAAACATTAAAAGACGATTTTCTCAAATACTCCACCTTTTTATATTTTGTTATTTTTGGTTTGCTAAATGTTTAATTCTATAAGAGAGGCGTTCTATAAGTTTTATGAGAGTTAAACGATTTTTGTGGGCACGAACATTTTTTTCTCGAAAAATTGAATTTTTTCTAGACAACGATATATTTGAGAAAATTCTAGGAAAACACTTTGCTTATTTTAAAACGATCTATAAACAATACCTCTCAACAAAGTCTATAATGAACAACATATTTAAGAGGCGAATGATTCTGTGACTTGAAGTTGCATGATCTGAAATGGATTCGGACCTGAAAATTTATTTTATTTTCTTAAAATTGAAATGTTTCATTTGTAGCGATAATAACAAAGTATAATGAAATTTAAATTTCGCGCATTGGATTTTTGCGCCACCTAACAGCGGTTGTTAGAACCAGCCCTATCCGACTAAAAAAAAATGGCGGTTCCTTAGTGATTATAGTTTGTATGTGCGAGATTTTATCACCAGAGCGGCGCTGCACGCGGCACGCTTTAAAAATGCATTATACTAATAGACAAATATTTAAAAATTAAAATAAATTAGGTTTTTGAACAATATGAGGCAAAAGAAATGTTCTAAAATCATTCTAGAACATAAAATACGCCTTTTCCATTAATCAATTAATATAAAATAGAAAAAGAACACATGAAATACACTGTTATGTTATCCCCATAAAACTAAAAATATCTAAAAAAAAAAGAAGAAAAAAGCTTAAGCTTCTAAACAGAAATATTTTCCATTTTATTTTTTTCAGCTTCATACGAATGAAATAAAAAAAAATTGTTAAGCCCTGTGTTCGCCATAAATACGCATATAAAGAGAGATTTATATATACTTTATTACAAATTTGAAAATATAACAAAACATATTCATTATTAATTTGAAATCCAGTTCAATGTATTAATATGAAGTCTAGTTAAGTGTCGCAAAGCTTGGCTGCTTTTTCCTTCAAGACGCTAATTTTTTTAATTTCAGCCATTTCCTGTCTTACAAATTGCCTCATCCTTATTTGTAAATAAAATTGAAGTATATATGCTAATCACTCCACAGCTTCATTTGCATGTTCTTTTGCATTGAAAATTAAATTTTGTTTTGGATGAAATTAAATCGTTTAGAATTAGGTCAAAAGAATTGCTGGATCGGCAATACACATTGTAAACAGTAATATTCTATCTTATAATTTAAATTTTGTTATTAAATATGAATGTTAAAAACCACATCAAAATTAACAAACATCCCAATTTTAATAAAATATGATATACATTTTCTGATATAAAATTTAAGAAACGAAATATCTACGCAACAATTCATCGTTACCTTTTTGAAGCTGAGCAATTCCATGTCAGATCATCTGAAGAATTTCAGCTATTGTTAGTCTTTTTTATAAAAATTCTAGAATCCGTTCTCTTAGGTGTTGAAAGAAAAACCCAAAAATAATTTGTTTTTAAATAAAAAAGCTTAGGAGATATTCAGATTTTTCAAAAACTAATTTTGAAACTAAATTTATGAAAAAAAAAAACACTTTTCATTTTCTTTATTTTTTATATATAGATAGCTTACAATGTCCTTTTGGCCACGAAGGAATAGTCTATTCACTATTCCTTCGTGGTTTTGGCGTACATTTTTAATTATTTCTCGACAACTAAGGGAGATCCCATTTTGATATTTGCAGGACTTGTAGAGGACATTGGAAGCCATCTACATAAAAAATTGAAGAAAATAAAAAGTTTTTTTTTCAGAAATTCAGATTCAAAATTAGTTTTTGAAAAATAAAAGAAGCTTTTGAAATTTTTTTTTTCCAAAAATATATTTTCAAAACTGCGCCCTATTACGAGTAATTTACAAAAAATAGACCTTAATATCGCTAAAATCACCAATGCTATGAAAAGTTAAGAAAAACAGGACCCAAATTTTCAATTTTTAATATCTTCTAAGTTTTTTGATTTTTTCAAACATTATTTTGTGATTTTTTCTTTCAACACCTGAGGGAACAAATTCTAAAATTTTCATCAAAATTACTAACAATAGCTGAAATTCTTCGGATGATTTGAAATGGAATTGCTCAGCTGATTTTTCTGTACATGATATTCATATATTTAAAATATTAAGGTTCGGAAAAGATGAAATAAAAACTTTAGATTACGAAACTGCTCTATTAAAAACATAATTCTTTTTCTAATTTAGGTTTGATTGACCCACCTTCTGATAAATTCCAGATAAGTTTAACGCATGTTAAATCCTATGCTATAAATAGTATAAATTTAACTGAAGGTTATCAAAAGATGGATCAACCTGTCATTAAACAGTAAAAATGAAGCTCTCAAATTTAACAAGGCTTTGTACGACAAAAACCTACAGTGCAAAAGATGAAAGATACTTCAAAATAAACAGAATTTTAGGAATTAAGATTTAACTGTAAATGAAATTTATTAATTTTGTTTATTAATGCAAAATTTTTATTTTGATAAAGAATTTGAAGGATTCCATATAATACTTCTGCTTTATTTTTCTTGAAATTAAATATTTTATGAATTATAGATAAAACAAGTTTTCATTACAAACTACCTATTTTTTGAACTATTTCTTTCTAACTAAAACCAACGTGTAGGATTTTATGGAATTTTTTAAGGGGGAAAAAGCTACCAAATATACAAATTTAAAAAAAAACACACGGTTCGTCTGTATTTCGTACGTCGTTTTTTAAAATAAAATCTTTTCTCAGTATCGCTTTTTGCCATTTTTCGACGTTTTCTTTTCCCGAAGGAACCGAAAAAAGTGAATTTTTTCATTTACACCATATTGACTCATTATAATAAATTATTCCTTACATCTTTTTAGAAAATCACCGTTAAGCACAATGGGCACAATGCTTTTGTAGAGCGTGGCGCGTGCAACGCGCTCTGGTGAGAAAATTTTGCACATAGAAACTATAATCACTAAGGGAAGCACGTTAAGCCGTTGCAGACATGAGGCAGTGTTCACAGATTGTGGGAGCTGGCGGCCCCCACCACGACTCCCGTGTGGGAGCAACACACGTAAACGCCGCGTATCGGTGTGTCCCCACTCCGTGACTTGATTCCACGTTCCGCGGCAACGAAAATTTGTCGGTTCGGATGATTTCACTGTCTCCTTCGTGCTCTTTCGTTTGATTTCGGTGGCGGCTTCGGGTCAGCCACGAAGAAGGGTTCGGCGTTGAAGCCGAGGATTGCCGAGGATGCACGATTCTTAACTTGTAATTTCTCATTCTCGGCGTCTGGGCTATTTTCAAGAATTTTCAGCTTTTTCAGATTTGGACTATTTGGAGAATTGGAGGATTTGGAGGTTAGAGTCGACTTTTGTTGACAAACAAAGTTTGACGAATTTCAAATGAAATTCTTCACTTTTAAGTTCAAAAATTAATTTTCAACAAAAAAAAACATTTTTTAAAATAGTTAAATTTTTGTCGAAAGAAATGAATTTGCTACTAAAAAATCATTTTAACCAAAAAGGAAATAGTTCAATTTTCAGTTGGAAAAATATTTTTGAATCAAAAAAGGAGATTTGAACAAAATAATTCCATTTTAAACCAAAAATAATGAATTTCCAACAGAAAAAAAACTGAATTTCCAAACGAATTTTTAAAAAATTAGTTAAAATTGCTACCGAAAAATGATTTTTCAACCAAAAAGATTAATTGTTAAGCATCAAGAATAATTTTGAACCGAAAGAGACGAATTTTAAATAAAATACATGAATTTTCATCCGAATTGTTGATTTTTAAACTAAAAAAGGCGAATTTTGAACAAAAAATGGACAAGTTAAATTTTCAGTTAATCAATTTTTAACGAAAAAAAACAACTGATTTTCATCAAAATAGTTTATTTTAACTCAAAAAATAATTTAAATTAAAAGCCGTTAAATTCATCTAAAAAGACGAATTTTTAACAAATCACGTAATTTCTCAAATGAAAAGGATCAGTTTTTAACCAAAAATAAAAGAAAAACAAACAAAAGACAAATTTTCAACGAAAAATTGAATAGTTGATATTCCAGCCAAAAAAAAAACAAGTTATTATGATAAAATAGTTAAATTTTATTCGAAAGAAATGAATTTGCAACTAAAAAGAAAATTTGTAACCAAAAATGACATAGTTCAATTTTCAGTTCAAAAAATATTTTTGAAGCGAAAAAGGAGGTTTGAACAAAATACTTAAATTTTAAACCAAAAATAATGAATTTTCAACCAAACAGATTAATTTTCAAACAAGAAGATTAATTTTCGACCAAAAAGTCAAATTTCAACTAAAAAATTAATTTAAAAAAATATATATTTTTAACAAAGTAGTTAAATTGTTAACCAAATAAATGAATTTTTAACTAAAGTAAATGAATTCACAAAAAATAAGAATAATTTTATAAAAAAATAGTCAATTTTCAAACACATAGTTGAATTTTCAACTAAAAAGGTCCATTTTCAAGAAAAAAAAACGAATTTTGATAAATTAATTAAATTTTCAACCGAAAAATGAATTTTCAACCAAAAAGATTAATTGTTAATCATCAAGATTAATTTTCAACCAAAAAAGACGAATTTTTAATAAAATACATGACTTTTCATCCGAACGGTTCATTTTTCAACTAGGCGAATTTTTAACCAAAACGGACTCTTGAAAATTGACTTCTTTTTTAGAAAATTATTCTCCTTGTTTGTAAACTCATTTATTTTGATTAAAAACTCATTTCTTGCTTGAAAATTTAACTGCTTTGTTAAGAATTTAACTACTTTGTAACAAATTTAACTACTTTGTTAAAAATATTTTTTTTTTTGTTAAATATTAATCTTTTAGTTGAAAACTCGACTTTTTGGTAGAAAATGAATCTTCTTCTTTGAAAATTCACCTTTTTGGTTGAAAATTCATTATTTTTGGTTGAAAATTTAAGTATCTCGTTTAAGCCTCCCTTTTCTTGGTTCAAGATTATTTTTTTGACTGAAAAGTGAACTCTTTCATTTTTTGTTACACATTTTTTTTTAGTTGAAAATTCATTTCTTTCAGTTAAAATTGAACTATTTTATTGATTTTTTTTTTTTAATTTTTAAACTTAAGAATTAAGTATTTGATTTAAAGTTCGTCTTTTTCGTTTAAATTCAACAGTTTTTTTTATTTATTATTAAAATCTTTCTTGGTTGGAATATCAACTATTCAATGTTTCGTTGAAAATTCATCTTTTTTGGTTCACAGTTATACCACTTTGTTAAAAAGTAATTTTTTCGGTTGAAGATTCGTTACTTTAGTTGAAAATTCATCTCTATGGCTGAAGATGCTACTATTTTATCAAGAAATTCGCTCTTTTAGTTGAAAATTAATTTTTTTAACAGAAAATTCAACTATTCCACTTTAGGTTGAAAATGTTTTCTTTTTTAGTTGAAAATAAACTTTTTTGTTGAAAATAGTATATATAGTTGGAAATTCAATAACTTGATCCTTCATGTCTGAAAACTCATCTTTTTGGTTGAAAATTGAACTATTTCAGTTTTGGTTCAAAATTTATCTTTATTAGTTGAAAATTCTACTATTTAGTAAAAAAAATAGAGAATGTTATCAAAACACGTACTTTAAATTTTTTTCAATAAACAATAAATAATCTTATGTTTGTAAAATTCAGCACTGCCTAAGAAAAAGTTACTAGCACATTTCTGTTTGAACACAATACTTAAATTTTCAACCAAAAATGGAATAATGCAATTTTCAGATGAAAAAATGGAATTTTCAACAATATAGTTAAATTTGCAACAAAAAAAGTACATTTCCAACTAGAAAACATTTTCAACCAAAAATGGAACAGTTAAGTTTTCTGCTAAAAAAATTAATTTTCAACTAAAATAATGAATCTTCAACCAAAAAGATGAATTTTCAAACAAGATTAATTATCTACCAAAAAGTCGAATTTTCAACTAAAAAATTAATTTCTAACAAAAAAAAAATTTTTTTAGTTAAATTTTTAACCAAAGAAATGAATTTTTACCAAAATAAATTAATTTACAAACAAGAGGAATAATTTTCTAAAAAAAAAGTTTATTTTCAAACATCTAGTTGAATTTTCAACTAAAAAGATCAATTTTCAAGAAAAGAAAAACGAATTTTTATAAATTAAATAAATTTTCAACCGAAAAATGTTTTTTTTTAACAAAAAAAAAAGATTTTCACTAAAATAATTTATTTTAAACCAAAGAGATGAATCTTTAACAAATAAAGTAAAATGTAATAGTTGATATTCCAACCAAAAAATATTTGAATATTAACTCAAAAACAGTTGAATTCAAACAAAAAAGACGAATTTTAAATGAAATACTTAATTTTTAAGTTCAAAAGTTTATTTCCAACCAAAAAATCAAATAGTTAAATTTTCATCGAAAGAAATGAATTTGCTACTAAAAAGAAAATTTAACCAAAAAGGAAATAGTTCAATTTTCAGTTGAAAAAATATTTTTGAAGCAAGAAAAGAGGTTTGAACAAAATACTTCAATTTGAAACCAAAAATAATGGATTTCCAATAACAAAAAACTGAATTTTCAAACAAAAAGATTAATTTTCTACTAATAAGTCAAATTTTCAACTAAAAAATTAATTTTTAAACAAAAAAAATATTTTCAACAAAGTAGTTAAATTTTTAACGAAAGAAATTGATTTTTAACCTAAATAAATGAATTTGGAAACAAGAAGAATAATACAATTTTGTAAAAAAAGTCAATTTTCAAAAACCCATTGTTAAATTCTCAACCGGAAAATGATTTTTCAACCAAAAAGATTAATTTTCAACGAAGTGACGAATTTTCAATAACCTACATGAATTTTCATCCAAATAGTTGATTTTTGAACTAAAAAAGGCGAATTTTTAACAAAAAAATGACAAATTAAATTTCCAGTTAATCAATTTTTAACGAAAAAACTGATTTTCATCAAAATAGTTTATTTTAACTCAAAAAATATTTTTAATTAAAAGCCGTTGAATTCCGGTAAAAAGGACGAATTTTCAATAAATCATGTAATTTGAACAAATAAAAAAGATCAATTTTTAACCAAAAATGAAAACAAAACAAATAAAAGACAAATTTTCAACGAAAAATTGAATATTTGATATTCCAACCAAAAAATATTTCTATATTAACAGAAAAACAGTTAAATTCAATCAAAAAAGACGTATTTTAAATGAAAGACTTGATTTTTAGGTTCAAAAATTAATTTTCAACAAAAAAAAAAGTTTTCATGATAAAATAGCAAAAAAGGAGGTTTGAACAAAATACTTACATTTTAAACCAAAAATAATGAATTTTCGAAAAAAATAATGGATTTTCAAGCAAGAAGATTAATTAATTTTCTACTAAAAAGTGGAATTTTCAACTAAAAAATTAATTTGTAATAAAAAAAAAATATTGTTAACAAAGTAGTTAAATTTTTAACCAAATAAATGAATTTTTAACCAAAGTAAATGAATTAACAAAAAAAAATAAGAAAAATTTTCTAAAAAAATAGTCAATTTCCAAACACATAGTTTAATTTTCAACTAAAAAGATCAATTTTCATTTTTCAACTAAAAGAGGTGAATTTGTAACCAAAAACGGACTCTTGAAAATTGACTTCTTTTTTAGAAAATTATTTTTCTTGCTTTAAAAATTCATTTATTTTGGTTAAAAACGTATTTCTTTGGTTCAAAATTAAACTGCTTTCTTAAATATTTAATACTTTGTTATAAATTTAATTACTTTGTTAAAAATTATTTTTTTAGTAGAAAAATCGACTTTTTGGTAGAAAATTAATCTTCTTGTTTGAAAATTCATTTTTGCTGTTAAAATTCATTATTTTTGGTTTAAAATTTAAGTATTTTGTTCATATCTCCTTTTTCGTTTAAAAAATATTTTTTCAACTGAAAATTGAACTATTTCATGTTTTTTCACCAATTTTTTTTGTTTAGTTTCAAATTCATTTCTTTCGTTGAAAATTGAACGATTTGATTGAAAACCTGTTTTTTTTTTTTTTTTAAATTAATTTTTGAACTTAAAAATTAAGTCTTTCATTTAAAATTCGTCTTTTTTGTTTGAATTGAACTGTTTTTCACTTAATATTGAAATCTTTTTTGGTTAAAAATTAATTTTTTGTTGAAAATTCGACTTTTTAGTAGAAAATTAATCTTCTTGTTTGAAAATTCAGTTTTTTTCTGTTGGAAATTCATTATTTTTGGTTTAAAATGGAATTATTTTGTTCAAATCTCCTTTTTTGATTCAAAAATATTTTTTCAACTGAAAATTGAACTATTTCCTTTTTGGTTAAAATGATTTTTTAGTAGCATATTCATTTCTTTCGACGAAAATTTAACTATTTTAAAAAATGTTTTTTTTTTGAGAAAATTAATTTTTGAACTTAAAATTGAAGCATTTCATTTGAAATTCGTCAAAATTTGTTTGTCAACAAAAGTCGACTCTAACCTCCAAATCCTCCAATTCTCCAAATAGTCCAAATCTGAAAAAGCTGAAAATTCTTGAAAATAGCCCGGACGCCGAGAATGAGAAATTACAAGTTAAGAATCGTGCATCCTCGGCAAGCCTCGGCTTCAACGCCGAACCCTTCTTCGTGGCTGACCCGAAGCCGCCACCGAAATCAAACGAAAGAGCACGAAGGAGACAGTGAAATCATCCGAACCGACAAATTTTCGTTGCCGCGGAACGTGGAATCAAGTCACGGAGTGGGGACACACCGATACGCGGCGTTTACGTGTGTTGCTCCCACACGGGAGTCGTGGTGGGGGCCGCCAGCTCCCACAATCTGTGAACACTGACATGAGGAGTAGGATAGGGCTGGTTAGAACCACCCCTGAGCCTTGTCTTGGAGATTTTGAGGTTAACTTGCCTCACATGTTTCGCTGGTGCAATTATAATTGCCTTTTTAATGATTAATTTGTTCATTATAATCTACTATATAACGATAAATAACCTACTCTCTTTATTTTGAACGTCACCCCCTCCTGCATATATTCCACCGGATGAAATAAAATACCGTACTTATTTGGCCATAACTTTGCCATAACTGTATGTCGAAATAAGCTACTGTCTTCTATTTCGCCATACTTTTATGTCGAAATAAGCTACCGTCGGCTATTTCGCCATACATGGATGGCGAAACAGCCACTCCGTTTTTAAATTGCAGTTTAAGTCTTGGACATAGGAATAGGAGGGGACTAGCCACATGCTTCCTAGCTTGGGCGCGGGGATTGATTATAAGTTACAAGGGGGAGTCGAGCATGTTGGTTTGCAAAAGCAAGGGGAGTAAGTGAGAGAAGGACAACAGTCTGCTCTTTCTCTCGCAACACCGGTTTAGCAATCCAAGAAAGTAGACCGCCCCGCTCGTTATTTCGACCCCGCTACGACATGTCTAGGCCCCTCGGAAGAGGTTACTCTCACTTTCTCTCTGTACATACATACATAATATAAGTAAGAGTATATGCATAATTGCATATAAATAAAAAGGAATTTAAAACTATCTATTATCCCGAAAATTCGCTGTCACCAAGCAGTGAGAGAGATTCTTTTCGCGAAATATTTTCAGAAACTTTAAAGGAGTTTCTTCCTTTTCGCAAATTTTCAAAGCGTTTAAAGTTGTGATAACAGATTCGTCATTACTTTTTCAGGAAACATTTAACCCATTATGTTATACATCATAAATGTGATTGCCTGTTAGCACTAAGATTATTTGACTTTGATTTGTTTGCCAGTATTGTAAGTATTTTCGTAAAAATTTGAAAATAAGATTTTCGTCATGATTTTAAGCCACTTTTCAGAAACCATGACATTCTGACTTCACACTTGAAACCTGATTTTCTCAGAACTGCATTTTTTTCATCCCCTGAATTCAATAACTCAACAATTCGGGTGTGAGTTAGCATTTTTTTTTAATTGATTATTTCATTTTTTATCACTGTCCTGAGTTGATTGCACTATATTTTCTCATAACTGGAAGGGTCTTTGCAATCAAACTTTTTCGGTATCGGTTCAGCAAATACGTCAGCTTGGAAGAATAGTATTGTTTTTCTTTTTATTTGAGAATTCGATTTTAGAGTACGATTTTCGCTCTCCTGTAAAATGGCCGTTTGTCCCTTATCTTGTTGTGATCTACCACCCTTCAAGTGTATTTCTGCTCATATCATCAAATAAAAATATTTTAATTAAAGCAACTATCGGATTTTCGAGAGCCGATGCATAATCTGAATTACGTAAAGTAATACTTTACTTCAATCCCACTTGTTCGAATCAAATGCGATTGTGAAATCGATTAGGAACATAAATCAATGTTGAAAATTATAGTCAAGGTGTTCGTCTTTATTGGTCAGAGCTATCTTAAGTTATAACGATTAACTGACTTTAATGAATCTTCTGTGATGAAGCGTTGCTTACCAATGAATTGCGACATCGACATTATTCTTATTTACGAGTTAAAAACAGAAATGGCTAATATCGTGAAGCTAGAGTTCGATATATATATACCATTAAACCATTTCCCTTTCAGGGTAGGCGTGACACTACCCGATTCGGGTAGTGTTTCTAGGTTTTTCTTGTAGTTATAAATAACTACAAGTGTGGGCTCACCACACCCACGATGTGCCAACAGCACTCATGTCAGTATTCTTGAATGGTCACCCATCCAAGTACTAACCGCGTCCAACGCTGCTTAACTTCAGTGATCTGACGAGAACTGGGTTTTTCAGCGTGGTATGATAATGCACAATAAAAATGTTTTAAGCCATGATAATTGACTCTATAACAGGAATTTATATTAATTTCTTTGTCTAACAAGCTGCAATGTAAGTTATTTGTGAAAGAATTAATATTTCACGCTGAACTCACAACAATTCATCTTAGCCATTTTTTTCATGTTTTCCAGGACATTAATCAGACATGATTTCCTCTGGAAATTAAGCCGTGGTATAATTTTCTGATCAGTCAGAACTCATATTGACTAAACTACATAACAAGCTTTTGAAGTTTCGTAAATCGATTTATATCTCATATTTTTTACACTTAGAACTGCCATTTCAGAAATTATTATGAATATCCTGGAAAGGTTTTTTTAAGCTTCACTCAAAAAAGACAAATAAGCATGGAAAAATGAAGGATATGGCAGTACAGAATTAGGCAACCAACATTATACCGAAAATGGGCTTATTGCATAATCAATTCTTAAAAAATGAAATACACGTTGTGATAAATGATTTGTACGAATTCTCATTTTTAATATAGCAATAAAAAAACTTTTAATTTTTGCAAAAATTTTAGCGTAGTTTTTTAGGGTAGTAATAATTTTTTTCTTTCCTTCACGATATTTCTTGAAATTAGTATCGTTTATTTAAAACAAAATCTTTCAGTTCTTTCACTGATAATCGTCTATCTCAGTGCGATTCTGTCACACTAAATTTTAATTTTTTCAGAACAAAATAATTTGTATCAAAAATTGGTTATTTTTATTTAGCTTCCCTATATCGAGCAATGCGAGGAATTTTTTTATTTTCGTGAAAAATGATTTATTCGATTTTAAATCGCTACCAAAAACCGATTTTCAAAACCTGTGAAATTGTAACCTTAAAATTCTTGGACGATTTACTTGAATTTGGCTAACTTTTTTAGATCAAAACTTTTTAACCTTCATTAAGAAACTCAATATCTCGGGAGTAAGTTTTTGTTTTTTATTCAAACTGAAGATTACATTTTTTATCGCAATCCGCAGCCGAGGCCGTAACAAATCTATTTCCTCGAAACTGGATAACTTTTCCTAATCAAATTTTTTGAGCTTAAATCAGCAACACGTCGTCTCGGAAGTGGACTTCTGTCTTATCTTTAAACGGTGATTTCAATTTTACAGAATGTTTTTTCGCTCTCATGAAAAATTCCGATTTTGTTAGTTATCTACTTATGTACTGCCACCACAGAAAGAGATGTGGACCTTGATAATCCCTGTTTTAATAATCCGAGTTTTCCTTTGAAGAATAACATACTTGAGTGGCGAATGATTCTGTTACTGGAGCATAGATTACCTGTCCAATTTGAAATGAATTCGGTCAACATAACGACAGTAAATTACGCGTACAGGGGAGAAAACTTGGAAATGCAAACGAAAATGAAGTTGGCTGCACAATCCCTGCGACCGAGTGCAGCCAAATTACACGAGTTACTATTTTTAGGCGCGCGTACTATTTTTCATGATGAGAATGTGGAAATGTGGCGCCTTGAGTAACGACAAAGACCCGACAAACAACAATGAACACGTGACCTCACTTTTCATCTGTCAAAGACGACCGACGAAGGATGGCTGTACTGTTTCACGATTGCCAACGTCTTTAGTGTATAGTTTCAACCAATCACCGATACGAAATGAAATTCACCCAGTAGTCATTCATCCAATCACGGAGACGATAATAACTTTACTCAAGGGTAAATTTATTTTCTTCTCGGTGATTGGATAATTGAAAATATTACACCACAGTGTGCTGCAAAAGGTTATTTTCGTAATGTTCGATAAAGTACGAAAGCCGCCATTTTCCACGTTCGTGTCAAGAAAATTTCATTTTCGATCTCAATTGTACATTCCAAATGTTTAAATTTGAGCTATCTCCAAAGAAAATCGGACTAAACGAAAAGCTTCCAGCATTAGGGTCTAAATAAGCAAATTTTTCTCATTTTTCATATTGTTTAACCATGATCTCAAAAAAGAAAACTACAACATGACAAATTAAATTTTTTATCACAACTGTACATGCTAAGAGCATCAATTTTTTGAGCCATCATCGAATATAATCAAACTGAAAGAAACGCTTCCACCATAGGGGTAATACTCACCCCTGAATTTCTCAATACCTTCCCCTTACCCCCCAAATGATTGTTTGCTTAAAATTTGGAATTTAAATAGAAAGAAGATATTCCCATTTTACGGTCACTTTACGGGGAAAATACAAAACCTCAGGGTCGTGGGTTGAACAGTTTTTTTAGCCGAGGTATGATACGGACACACGCTATCACAAGGTTACGAGAGTTTCCTAAGAAACCCTAAAAAATAGCAAAAATAAACAAATTATATAAATGGAAAAAATGTGTTTCAACCAAACCAATTGGAGGTTAAACGTCCCTTAATATGAGTAAAAAGTTGTGTGTTAAAAAAACGGCGAGATAAATGTTTGTTTTGTTATGAGTTTCGGAGTGAAATTGATCAGTTAGAGGTTATTAAAAAATTGAACAATATAGGAAAAGAATTATGGGAAAATACTACTTTTTTAAATATATATTTTGATTTCCACCTTAAGGCCATGTGACGAGTGGGTCACGTGACCGGATTCCTACCTTACCGACACTTTTTATTTGTAAACTTATTTTCACACGAATAGCCACATCGAGTTGAAAAGTTGGGATAATAAATAAGAAGCACTAAGAAAGGTGGGTCTGGTCCTAAATTTGTATTATTAAGAAAAAAGTTTTTTTTGTAAATAATTTTTTTGTGCTTTTTTTCATGATTATTAAAATTTAGGACCAGACCCACCTTTCTTAGTGCTTCTTATTTATTATCCCCAATTTTTAACTCGATGTGGCTATTCGTGTGAAAATAAGTTTACAAATAAAAAACGTGTTGGTAAGGTAGGAATCCGGTCACGTGACCCACTCGTCACATGGCCTTAATGTCCTTGAATTAACAAGAAGAGGTAAACAAACTTACGCGAAACGCCTGAAGTATACGAGTTGATAACCCCATGAAATGTTGTGAAAAAGCAGAGATAAGTAATATTCGAAAAGCTCAAAGTTAAAAATCGCTCATTATTAGATGCATTTTTTCATGCTCTCATATGAAGGTAAGTTTATAGATTAAAAGTTTCTTCTTTAACAAATAGAGATTTTCATTTTTTTTCAAAACTTATTGTTAAAGTTAAAAATGGTTTCGAAACTAGCGAATATTATCTGAAACTATCATCAAATCTAAAAAAGGACGTGGGCGTCCGTATGAAAAGGGACCTTATGGCCGGTATGGCGTTGTGTACACGGGTATATAGCCGGATAAATTCCCGGAATTTTAGGCGCAAAATGAGCCCTCTAATGTGATAAATGTGCCACCTGGGAATTTTTTAAGTTGGAACTTCGAAAAAATGTTTTTCGAGAAAACCGCATCTAAACTTGGCGAATGCCATAAGCACACTTATTAAATTTTGTCTTCGAACATGAAATATACCTACTTCCGATTACAATCTGAATGTGAGTACAGTCCCAATTAATTCACTATAGGTCATAGTATCATCCCCCACTTAAAGCCAAAAATGACAATTTTGACCTCAACTTAGAAAAACGCGAAACCTCCTAAACTTGAACCGGCCATGAGGGCCCTTTTCATGCGGACGCCCACATATATCATAGTATTTGATTACAGTTTTGTAAAATCTTTCAAATCAGCCCGAGAACATCGGAATGGAAAATATTTCAGTATTTTGGAACACATTAATAATAATATTTACAAACATATTGAAATGTTCACTTTGCTTGTAATATCTCCTTACAGAATTAACTTAATGACTTCAAAAAATTGCCAGCCTCATACTTCTGGACTTATTTTTAAAAAGTCGATCTTTGTTGTCGAATAAATTATTACAAACAAAAGTTTGTAATACTTTTAGACATTTTTAAGATGACAACTCTTTGGAAATTTGAACTTGATTAGATTAGAATGTAATTAAAAATATCTAATAAATTATCTTTCTGAGGATTTTGTTATGAAAATGTATACTTAATAACAAGCGACAATCTCAATTATTATTGTTTTCCTAACATTCAAGCCACTAATTTCGATCAACTCGATCACCCTTCCTTGCAAAAGCAGATAATAACTACAATGAAGAAGTAAATTTCTCATGTTCAGGTAGAAGCAAACGTAAAGTCGTCAAATCTCGAAAACGGAAGAAACCTTAACGAAAATGCTAAAGTGGCTGGTGAGACCTACCTGAGGGTCTGAGTCGTGGTAGCGGAGAGTGTCGAGGCTCTAGGATTATCGGGCCTGTGAAGAGGACCAGGAGAGGAAACAGCTCTAGCCTGATCAGCCAATTTTAAAACCGGACTCGTATTACCTTTTTCAATACAATCGCATGTCTTTGAAAACCCGCGCCAACTCGGTTGGCTAATTTTTGGCTTGGATACTGTTTTTGGTCCGTTTTCATTTCGTTCATTTCGCGAGTTCAAATTGTTTTTCTCATGTTTTCTAAACGAATGACGCGGAACATCCTGAGAACCTGGTACTTTAAAAATTCCACCCGTGTGATTATTGTTCGTCGCGTTATTAATCACGACAAGTCCATTTCGCATTTTAGCTTTTTCATCAGAGTGCTTGGTGTTAGAAATAGACGTCCCGATAATAACCGCTACTTTCGATTGTCGCTGCAATTTGCGATCCTCCCGCTTCTTTGAAGAGAGAGGACTCGACGAGGGCCAAAACTGATTAGGCGAATCCATGAGAGCTAAGGAGGAAGACATGGGTGATGTGGGATCATTGGGAGACTCGACATTGCTGGCTTCGTAACTTTGAGTTTGGGAGAGGGTCGGAAGGCGTGGCGCCCAAATCGGCCAAGAAGGTGACCTATAAAGATGATAACACAAACATATTCAGGCATGCAGAAATCATAAAATTAAAAATGTATGCCGCCGAACGAACAAAAATAATTAAATGAACCGTAAAAAGTCAAATAAATCAAAGAAAAAAGAGAAAAAAATTAACAAATGAACGTCTAGGTTCGTCTTGATCCATCGTGAGCGAAGGCATTCGCTGGTACCAATTATACTCTTACTTTTGCAGAGTACATAATTTCTGCAATCGGTGTACATAGACTGCTGAAAGTAGTCTGCAGCCACTTGCAATCAAAGACTTTTAGATAGCCATATAAAATCGTCCAAGTCCAATAGATACAATCTTATTTGAAAATTCATCTTTGAAAGGTTCTAAGAAATTTTACAACTTACGCTTCCCAAACAATTCCAAATTATTATCGTTTAAAATTGTAACTTCTTCAAGTTAATATAAGTTCGACTTACAATTGTTCACACTTTCACGATATGAATGAATTTTTAACTTTTGAAATTATAATTTGTTTCATTTCTAATGTTAAAAAAAATATTTTGCTTTTCCAGGCTACGAGTAGAAAATCTTACAATTGAAGGTTTTTTTTATATCAAATACCTCTAAATTAAAATCGTTAAACTTGAAGAGCATGCATTTCAAATTCTTCAATTTGAAATCGTAAAACTTAGATATTCTAATTTTTTAATTTTATTTATCTAAATTTTATTTTAAAATTTTTTCATAAAAAAAATAATATTTTCTTATTCAATTGTGAATGATACCATAAATAATAATATTGCAATTCTTATATAATGTGTTATTACATTTTTTCCCCGAGACCTTCTTTTTCGTGCCCAATATTTCGAAATTGTTAAACTTTCACCAAATATTGCAAATTCTTCAAGATCTTTAGTTATCAAAATTATTTAATTTTGAATATTTAAATTTTAAGTTTTTAATTCACGATGCTGAAAGTTTGAAAATATTTAATTATGTAATTATTTTTGCCTGCAATCATTTGTACCTCGAAATTCAAAGTTATGCATCCCTTGTTTACTTGATACATTCTCACAGGTGCAATTCTTCCGCAGCAAATGTCCAAAGATCAAAGCGCTTTAATCTTGCGTGCGAGAAGTTTGAGAAGAAAAAATCTAAGAAAATAGACAAGCGAGAAAATCATTCCAAGTGCGTAGAGTTTTCCTTCAGGCCAAGGCAAAGGAGATAAATATTCGGAGCGTTTAGGAACCAATAAACAAGAAGAGCACAAGAACAAAGAATATTATGAAAGGGGTCAATTTTCGGCCTCCAGTGCCATTAATGAGTATGCCAGTACGCTGCAGAGCGTGTATAAAGTGCGCGTGTATATAGAAAGTATTGCAGTTTTTAAATTGCGTTTTTATGGGACAATTGCCTCTACCGCAACCATCAAGCTATTACTTCAAAATGCCTCAGGCTTGTGCAACACCCCATTTCCTTCCCTTAAAAGATGCGCTGTGTTTATTTTCCTCCAGGAGGAAAAAGACAAGCGCTAAAAATCGAAGATACTGGATAAAATGTTAGCAGAATTTACCTAGACCGAGAAAATAAGAAGGTTCATGAACTTTTCAGTTAAAATAAAATTGCTTTTAACTTGTAGATTGCGTTTTGTTACGCAACTGGTTAGAATACAAAAAACGAGAGTTGATGTAAAGAAACCCGTTAGCAGAGAATGCATCCATTGTTGCAGAAAAAGAAGAAGATGACGAAGAATAAGAAGATGGACATGTCTATCCGCGGAAGAGAACGTTAATAGCTTCCTTATCCAAATTAGATCATGTTTCAGATACTCTTATTTTAGGGATATCATTTTGTCAACTTTTGCTCGGTGTTCTTACCTAATGTGACCACTGTCACCACTACTACTTTGTCTACTGTGCTGGCTGTGGGAGTTTAATGATCCATAGCCCGATCCTTTACTGAGCTGACTTGTATTACTGCTATTTCGCGAGTGTCCAGACTCTGGTTGAGTCTCCGTTAAAGTTTCGGCAGGAGGAGCCGAAGGAATCACCTCGCTCAGCGTCATCGGATCGTACAATTCCGTCCCGCTTAGAAGTTCTGTGGAAAGATATTAAATTTCAGTAATAAAAGTATTTACGAACTTTTATTGTAATATGTTACGCATACCTAAAAATACGTGACATAGGATGCAATAAATACACCAGAACCCCGATTTCGTAACCCCCGAGTAAGTAATTCCTAGAACTGCTGGCCCATGCAGTTTCTCAGGGGGCAGGGCGAGAGGCGGTTGCGACTCTCGCCTCGGAAGGGCAGCAGTGCGCGAGAACTCAGTCGAGTGCATTGCGCAATATCATGCATTGCAACTGAAACGGTTCAAGCGGCCCTGACTGTTTACGTTTCGATTCCCCCGACTTAGTAACAATGCCATTTACAGGCAACTCCCGACACTGTTACTAAATCGGGGTTCTGGTGTATTTAGAAATGAAAGGATTAGCTCAGAGAAGAAAAGAATAAAGAATTTAATCTAACCAATTCTTGGATTGTTGATTCCCAATGAAATTAGATTAAAATAATAGCAAGAACTACTAATGTCAGTGTCGCCAACTTAGCTAAATCATCTCATGTCAATCTAAATCACGTCATTCCGGGACAATTGACATTACAGTGAACCCCGGATATAGGCGTCCTGGATTTAGACATTTCGAGAATTGACGTAGCGCCGCGGGCATGGATGAGAGGAGCTGCGTAGGGTGAGTGCGGTGTTCACACAGGCGTGACAAAACAGAGAAGGAAACAGGAGAGATAAAATAGTTCGGAGTCCCCTGATTTAGGCCCATCATCAGCCCTAAAACCGCGCCTATATCCGAAGTTCACTGTATTACTATATTGAATTAAGACGATTGATCCTGATCCAGTTGTTCCAGTTAGAACGAGTTAATGAACTGGCACAAGCCTTATCAAGCTGACTTCAGTTTTTAAGTTGACTCGGATTTTGAAGCTAACTTGAGTTTTTGACTCAACTTAAGAAAAAGACTATTAATAAACGAAGTTTGAATCACAACTTAATTCAACTGAAACTTGTAAAAAGTGATCTGATTTGAGTTTATGAGCCGGCTTAAGTTTTTTTAAGTTTCGGGGTGGCCGCTATTTGCAAACAAAAAATTCCCGGTTATTTCCTCGTTTACACAAATTTTTCCCGATTAATACAAAGGTTTTTCTACTACACATTTTTTTAAATTAACGGTAACAAAATAATTTCACTGTCATTTTCCGATTTCCCAGTCCAGCGGCCACTCTAAGTGTGAGCTCGAATTGGACTCAACTTAAATTTAAATTAATTTTCCAAAACTCTATTCACGATGTTAATGTTTAGATTTTAATATTATTTTCTGTTAATTATTCAAAGAAAAAAAGCTTAAAACTCAATAAAAAATGACCTGAAGAGAAGAGTGCCGGCCTCTTCTTAGGAAGACTGCCGAATCCGCTGCTGGCACTGGCTATACTACCTGCTAAGGAACCAGTGGAAACGTAATCCTCCCGATTACTACATCTATCAGCCGAGCTAACTTCGTCGGCCGTTACTCCAGGAATTCCAGGGACTCCGGGCACCGCTAACTGGGTTTGCTTCAAAGACGGCGAGGGTCTGCAATGAAAAGTAATTCAATTGATAGATTCTGTAAAACAGCTTTGTGAGCGAAATTGTAAGTTTACAATAAGTGAAAAAATTAACTGCTTTTGTAAAGTAGACGCTTTTAACATATTTAAACGCCTCATTTGAAATTATTTTATTTTAAACACTTCATTTATAACTATTTATCCTCGAAAACTGTCCACATTAAAATATTGGTAAATTTAAAAATATTTTTTAACCTCCAATTACAAGTTTTCCATTTGATTAAATTAATATTTTAGAATGTTAAATTTCAAGTTGTTTAATTATAGACATTTAAAATTAAAATTGTCTACAGACCCCACAGCCCCTACGTCCGTATGGCATACAATAATAAGCAATCAGGGTACTTTTTAAAAATATAGGGAGTGAGCAAACATTAATTAAAGAAGAATAAGCAAATAAAGGAGGTTAATTAAATCTCTAGAATTCGATACCTCCATGTTGAACTCTCTTGCCTGAGGTTAGCAGTCTACGAGGTCTCTCCGGAAAGTATCCGACCTTGTTGTGTATCAGGAGAAAGAGTTAATTCTGGTCAATGGCGATGATATCCCCTTCAAAGTACACCTCTTTGGAAGCCACAACCTTCTTCCAGTGATATTCCCACATTCGGAAGCACTCATCAAGGTCAGATTTCGGAATAACTAACAGCTGCTTCGTCGCATGCTGTTTTATTTCCGTTTAGAGGATACTTCAGTTTGAGAAACAGCCAGAATACACAGGGAGCTAGGTCAGGATTGTATGAGGGCTGCCGAATTTGTATAATGCCATGTTTCACCAGAAATTGATGAATTAGCCGCGATAAATGAACTGGTGCGTTATCGTGGTGAAGCACCCAGTTGCTACTTTTCAACAAATCAAGCGGTTTTCTTCTGACTGCATCATGTAATCGCTTCAGAACTTCTTGGTAATATATGTGTACTCTTTGTTTACGGTCTGACCTTTTGGAGTGTATTTATGGGGAAAATCACCTTCTTGGTCGAAGAAAATAGTGAGCATTGCCTTAATTTGGCCGTTGTCGAATGGCTTACCGGATGACTCATAGAGTCACCACCATACGAACACGGCTGGCCTAATGTTTGACACAATTGAATGCACAATATTTGTTCGGTGCCTTCCGTTGTAATGAAATAAGACGCGCAAGTGTTTAGACGTTTACGCAACTGCGTACGCTGATCGTTTTGTGCTGCCCCCTAGCGCCGCAGACGCGTAGCGGCATTAGGTGTCAATACAAAACGAGATTGGAGAGTTTAGACTGCTAACTTCAGATAGCAGAGTTTAAAATGAAGGTACCGAATTGTCTTTATTCAAAAGTTTTTTGGTATTAGTTAGAGAGTGCAGGTAGTTTAAAAGCTGATAAATATACCTCATCGAGTACGACGGCCCCCATCCGAATATAACACAGCCAATTTGGAAATCGAACGAGAAGCCTGAAGCAATTCCATGTATCCACATTTGAAATTGTTCAGTTTCTAACGTTTCAATTTGGAATATGTGATCAAAGTTATTACTATTTAATGGATCAAATTCAAGGCCTTTAAATTAAAATTCTAAGTTTTTTAACGTTTTATTTGAAATTATTATTTCTTGGAATAATGCTGGCGATTACAATCGATATTCATATGATATAACATAAGGAAAATTTTGAAATTATTTACGATACTTACACTTTAAAGAGAATGTCTCCGGAAAGCATATTCATCTTAATGGCTACTCGCAGCATGGAATTATCCTGACGATGCCTCGCGTCGTAACCTTCCAAAAGACACCTCCTTCGACAGAGACCAGCTCCAGCGAATTCGGCAAGATTTAAGTCGGTGAAACCGAGTTTTTGGTAGGACCTGCCTCCCTTCAATTCCTGAAATTTAAAAATAATTGAAATTCAAATATAGCCGAAAATTTCTTACGATAGCTAATTGGAAGAAAAGCAAGAAGGAAACGTTTTTTATACTTCAATATTTATTTACTGTTTCAAATTTCAAAAATGCCCTCCAATTTTGATAAAAGGAAGTGTTTTCAAGAAATTCTATTCAGTGTGATTCTCACCTTTCTCACAGATATCCTTAGATTACAGGGGTCCAAAACACCAGTAGACGCGTTGGCACTCATTTTACAAAGGAAGTCAAATTTCGCATTCCACCTGACGGTGTGATCCTGCACTTCCTCCCTAGACGAACAAAAAATAAGTTTCAATTAAAATATCAAATGAAGATTAAGGGATTACTTATATATTAAATAAAATTGATTTCAACAATTTTTTTTGCTCAGTTTATCATATTCAATTGATGAATTTCTAACTGAAAAATATTTTACTTCGGAGTAACTAATTGTAAATTTCAATAAATAATTCATATATAAGAATTTAGAAACACTTATTTATATTTTTAACATTCGATTAAATTAAGAAAATTGCAGAATTAGAAAAGTTAATGCAGAGTAAAGTTTAGCCTCAAAGTAAACATAAGGAACAATATGTAATATACATAATAAAATCGTATTTTTAGTGAAGTTTAATCAGATTTTGTAAAGACCTGGACTTATCAGTTATTTAGAAAGATAGCGTGTCCGCGTCAAAATTTAGGGCGTAGGTTTATCGACAAAGGTAAAGCAACGAATGAGTATGCGGAGTGCTTTGCACCCGGCAAGAGTGCTTCCGTTCTACACCCACGCGTCTTCAACGACCTTTCCCTAATCATGACTCTCAGGTCGTTTCCTCCTCTTTTTTTTATTTTGAACTTTTTGCTAGCTAGAAAGAAGTTAAGAAAGCAAAAAAAAAACATAACTGGCAAAGGCAATTCCGTCATTAACTTAATTGTGAGTCATTAGAATATTGTTTGAGAAGAATTTAATTATTTTGGGTCATAAATTAAATCGAAAGAACATTGAAGTTATTTTAATAAAATGAATGCATTGTTTTATAAATAAATTTTATGACATGATAAGATAAGATGTTTATTTTGAATACTTCTTTGAAGTGGTGAATTTCCTCACATATTTCGAATTGAAAATTCTTCTATATTTAAAGCGCTTATAAACTGTTTCTTTATTTTAATATCGAACACTTCCAAATTCAAATTACTCAACTCGTGACATTTTGGACACGTCGATATTACGATGGACAGTCAAATATAAACCGGATTTTTTATAACTTTTTATGAAATGAAAATTTTTAAAAAGTACAAAATTATTATTTTTCTACGTATATGGGGCGTTATTTCTCAAGTGTACCCACTCAAAAAGTCAATGCTGTCCGATCTATGTTAAACTTAGGCAAAGCGTTGTGCTATTGGATAGTAGTTTATGGGGGAAAAATTTTTTCATTCGGATAAGTATTGACCGAGGGGGAGGGGGTGAAAGTTTTGGGATTTTCGTGGATATCGTCTATTTCGGCGATTTTTAACTCTTCTAATAGCGATAAAAAAAATTTTGTCCAGTACAGTTTCGATAGAGTTTTTCACGCCCTTTCGATTGGTGCTACGCATTTTTTCAAAAAATAATTATTTGACCTTCAAAAATGAAGGTCAAAACTAAATTTGACTTTTTTTTCGAAATAAGACAGGTTTTTTTGTCTTTTTTTTGGTCTTAACAGAAAGCTTAGGTTTTTTCCTATAAGAATATGTGGATTAGAAAGTGGGATTCAAATGTTTAATTTATGAAAATAAGTGTCGAGTACTCCGGTACGCGCATGACGCTGGCGCTAGAGCCTCGCGGCGCACCGTGGTACCTTCATGATACTGTTTTTACGAAAAGTAATAATATATGCCAGTATATTTGATCGCTCCCTGCATTTTACAGGGTTGATACTGCCATTATTTAAATGCCTGCATTACTTTCACTGATGAATTTTGAAAAAAATGTTGAATTTCGGAAAATCAAGTTATTGAATAAGTGGTCGGGTCGAAAAAGTGGTTTCATGAATTAACTAAAATTAAAGCTTGGGGATTTTTTTATGCTGATGTCTAGACTTCTATCTGCCTTTCTTTCAGCCTTTTGTTTTTTTAGTAACAGTTGTTTTCACTTTGTTTCCTACTTTTCGTTTCTTCTCTTTTGGGAAGTAGTCGCATTCCGTGGCTGAGGAAAATTTCTTCAATTGAAGTCTCCCATCTTCAGTAGGTATAAATGTATGGTATTGCAAAGTCCCTTTGATTGTCACTGCAGCACCGAATCTGCTTTTCAGGTCTTCAGCAGTGGCTTCGTGATCTTCCTTGCTACTAAAAATGATTTCAGTTTCCTTGCAGTACTTCTTTGACCGCAGATTGTAGGCTAAACCTTGCTGCATTTCGTTTAACATTCGTCCCTATGCCATCACATGCTCCCTTACCATGAGCGGTAGGATGGTAATGCGACTCAGCTGGAATCCGAAATCTACCTTATGAGCTAGGATATCAGCAATGAGCATGTGAGCATAGGGGCGAATGTTAAACGAAATGCAGCAAGGTTTAGCCTACAATGTTTCGCTAAAGTTCGCATGCTAGATGCTTCATCCCTATTTCTGTGCTCAAAGAAGTACTGCAAGGAAACTGAAATCATTTTTAGTAGCAAGGAAGATCATGAAGCCACTGCTGAAGACCTGAAAAGCAGATTCGGTGCTGCAGTGACAATCAAAGGGACTTTGCAATACCATACATTTATACCTACTGAAGATGGGAGACTTCAATTGAAGAAATTTTCCTCAGCCACGGAATGCGACTACTTCCCAAAAGAGAAGAAACGAAAAGTAGGAAACAAAGTGAAAACAACTGTTACTAAAAAAACAAAAGGCTGAAAGAAAGGCACATAGAAGTCTAGACATCAGCATAAAAAAATCCCCAAGCTTTAATTTTAGTTAATTCATGAAACCGCTTTTTCGACCCGACCACTTATTCAATAACTTGATTTTCCGAAATTCAACATTTTTTTCAAAATTCATCAGTGAAAGTAATGCAGGCATTTGAATAATGGCAGTATCAACCCTGTAAAATGCAGGGAGCGATCAAATATACTAGCATATATTATTACTTTTCGTAAAAACAGTATCATGAAGGCACCACGGTGCGCCGCGGGGCTCTAGCGCCAGCGTCATGCGCGTACCGGAGCACTCGACGCTTATTTTCACAAATTAAAAATTTGAATCCCACTTTCTAATCCACATATTCTTATAGGAAAAAACCTAAGCTTTCTGTTAAGACCAAAAAAAAGACAAAAAAACCTGTCTTATTTCGAAAAAAAGTCAAATTTAGTTTTGACCTTCATTTTTGAAGGTCAAATAATTATTTTTTGAAAAAATGCGTAGCACCAATCGAAAGGGCGTGAAAAACTCTATCGAAACTGTACTGGACAAAATTTTTTTTATCGCTATTAGAAGAGTTAAAAATCGCCGAAATAGACGATATCCACGAAAATCCCAAAACTTTCACCCCCTCCCCCTCGGTCAATACTTATCCGAATGACAAAATTTTTCCCCCATAAACTACTATCCAATAGCACAACGCTTTGCCTAAGTTTAACTTAGATCGGACAACATTGACTTTTTGAGTGGGTACACTTGAGAAATAACGCCCCATATACATTCCACTACAATTAAGGCAATTTTGTCATCAGATTGGTAGCTTCTGAATTTCAGTATCATAGAAAGAAAGTGGTTAGGGCTGAAGCCATTTGCGCAAGAAGTGCTCTACCTCTTCATGGATGTTAAAACGCTGACCTTTCAACACCTCTTTCAGTGGTCCAAAAAAATGGCAGTCACAGGGTGAGAGATCAGGGATATAGGCAAGATGTTTGAGAAAAGTCCTTTATGATCCCAAATAATCGTTGTGAGTACCCATTTTTCACCCCGTACGTCAGGCCTGTCCAAGTAGGGGAAAACTGCCCATTTGCCAGATGGGAATTTAACACCACCATGGACCTCTACTCATTCAACTTCACAAGAGCGACCACCCCCCAAGCCTCTGGACCTGAGAAGAGGGACGTGGTGGTGGAACTCGAACATGTGGCGAATGAGCAGTTTTCCCCTACTTGGACAGGCCTGCCCTACGTGACGCTCGTTCTGGGCCGCCGCGCATGAGGCGTGTTCTATATATGTTTTCACGTCCCTCTATACATTTTTTGCACCGCGCAAACACTACTGCTGCTTCAACTTACGCACAATTTCACTGGGCTTCATACATTCTTTACTCAAACATTTTATTATAATGCTTTGTGCAACAGACACTGGGACTTCTTTCTCACTCATCGCGCAAGCTCCTGAACGAAAGAGAAGCGAGAGGCCTACGGAGTACTGAGCAAGTCTGAAATAACCACGTTTCAGCCTCCAATTTATAAATCAGAAATAAAAAAATGAAAAAGTTTTCTTGCAATGGGCTTGAGGTCAGTTTCTTTGTTTCTGTTTGCCATTGTGAATTAGTTTCTTAGAAAAGACAAGGTAATCGACCCCAAAGCCAATATAAGAAATTTAAAAAAAAATTGTGATTTCTGATCAAATTATTTAACTTTCATATCTTGAAGTTGTATTAGCGCCACTTTGTCGATGTAGACAAAAAAAATAGTTCAATTTAAAAAATCACACTTTTGCGGTATATAATATATATCATAGACCATGGGGTTTTTAAACCTTCCTATATTTATATAAGCTGATAAAGTCATTAAAATTAATCGATAATTGCTTTACAATCTCATAAAATTAAAAAGTTTTGGAAATTTTCTTCTCAAAATCGTGTCTAATTCCGGACTATGGCCGGCGATATATTTACAGCTGCACAGTAGAAATATACCGAATTTCCGACTGCACAGAAGACCTCTATGGGATTTATGGTTGCAGACTAGCGACATGTCTTAATTCCGGCTGTACAGTAAACTGCATATTCTCATAATTCATACTTAAATTAAGAATCTGAAAATTAATACTGAGAAAAAGAGCTTACATTTAAAAAATTATGAACCGAAACTAAAATTTACAATAATTGGCGGTATTCTTGTATGAAACAAAGAGGTAGGATACTAGGTAGGTAGGATATTAGGAAAGAAATATATTCTAAATTTGTTTCGAAAAAGGTAATCACTCTACAAATCTGTTGAAAAATGAAAAAATACCTGTGTGTTCAAAAAGATGTACTAAACTCTATTTTAACAACAGAACCAAGTACCATCCATAATTTTTTCTTCGTAGTCAGGAAGAACATAATTTTATAGTCTCTTTGAATATCCACACGTGTTTTAAACTCAATATCAGGATAATCAAATCAACACTTTAGGATTGTCAATCAGAAGTGGGAGTCACGACTTCTACCGAACGCCGAGCGAACACACCCGACACCCGAAACGAATTTTCGGAGCGAGTGACGTTCGGCCTCATGTTTTTCGTGTTACACAAATTTTTAATTAGTTTAAACCACTTGTTGATATTTCGAAAATGTGTGAAGAGTGCATTAGGTCACATTAACGTCACTCATCAATCAGGGCGTATTATCAACATTCTCGACCGGAAACGTGCTCAAAATTTCGTACATTGTTGATAAAGAAACAAGACTTGCGAGATTTGTGGCACGCATTTACATCGTTTTCGGAATTAACTATATTTTTATTAAAATTCAGAAACTGTATCTGAAAATTACAAATAGTTTCCTAAAATTCCTAAATGGTAACAGAAATATAAGTTAGTTATCCCGGCGGAAAGAAGTGCGCAGTAGCTTCTGCGCACTCCTTCGCTTCTCGAAAGGCAAAGCTGTCTGCTCGGCGTGGTTTGTCCTGTGTGCATGTAATTGATGAAAAATAGCTGCAAAAGGTTTTTTTGAATAATTTTAATATAAACAGACAGTCTAATAGTTGTTTTAAAATGTCTTTCTGTGCAAATTTTCGAAACGTCGGTGACCTTGTGATTGGCCGACGAGTCCTGTACCGACGAGTGTTGTGTGCAGTGTTCGGCAGAATCCGTAAAAAACAAAAAATTAGTGCAAAACGTTTGCTTCATTAAATTTAAAAATATATATGCAGCATATTAGTCCTAATACATAAATAGAATTATTGTAACATGGATACATACAAATTCATTTATATTGACTTCACTCATATTGTCTTACTATTATTTATATTGTCAGGACAAATATAGACTACATATTTTATTTTAAAATTAATGAACCGAAAATATGTTTTAATTCCTTAAAATTTTAAGCTACTGTATCTGAAAATTCCTAAATTGTAACACAATTTCCTGAAACATGTGACTAAAGTTCTATGCAGTTGTTTCTGAAATTTCCGTTCCTGTTCAGTAATATCTAGAAACGGTTACTGCATAAAGCTTTAGTCATGCGTTTTTGAAAATTCCTACAGAAATTGCTAACAGTGATTCTATTAGGACGAAAAGGACTTGAAATTTTGCGTAAAGGTGACCGGAAGTCTTCGGAGGTGGTTTAGGGCAATACATCTTTATGTGTTGACCTAAGTATTCAACGTGGAGTCAATATTGAAAGCAGGTTTGAACGCCTTAGAGCGATTAGTAACAAAAAATTCATTTTCGCAGACTTAGCGCAAGATTTCAACATATACATCGGGTATTACCGCACGTAATTTTTATGTTCCTTAAAAGCTTAAACTCAATTCTGCATCAAATGAAACTGAACGTTGGTGCTTCTTTAGCTATTCGTGCTGAAAGAGACGGAAGTAAGATACTTGATGAAAGGAATCTCGATGTATCAGTGTTAATGCACCGGGAATGAAAGTGAAACCGTGACTGATTGCTGTTAAGAATTACGTGACGACGCATCACTGACCAAGATCACGGTATGGTTCAATGTTTTGATTAATAATTTATTTACAATACAAATGAAAAGCAATCTTTGCGATTCGGAAGAACAATGTCAATATACATATTTAGAGAAATGTAGTAAAATTTAATTTCCTATAAAGGATCACATACGCATTGTGTCCCGAAATACGAGACTGAGATTAATAGGATGTTAGAGCCGATTAGTACGCCCTCATAATTTAATGTAATGTGAGGCGAGTGGGAATTCTTCACACAGAAGCCAAGACTTTTCAAAATCCAATTTAGCTCCATTCAAGAGCTATATAAACGAAAATGAGAAATTATGGAAATGTTATTAATACATGACTTTAATTCCTGATTTTTAATTTTTCTAATATTGCTGTACTTATCAACTGGTTCTAATCTCTGTAGCTTATTCACTAGTGACGGGAAGATAGATGGGTAGTTAGATAGGCGCATAAAAGAGGGTCAGAAGGTTCATTCTCTGAAGTAAAAATATATCAAAAAACGCTAAAATGGCCATACATAATTCTATATTTGTACCGACTGTGCTATACGGTAGCGAGACATGGACCTGTCAAGAAAAGGATAAGAGTAAAATTAACGCGATTGGCATGAAACCTTTGCGCACAATTTGCGGGAAAACACTGACGGACAAAGTGAGAAACGAAATAATCCTTAAAGAATGTGGTGCAAAAGAGACAATAGTTGACACATGGGAAAGAAATCAGTTAAGATGGTTCGGACATGTTGAAAGAATGAAAGATGAACGTCTAACGAAACAAGTGTATAAAGGCAAAGTGAATGGCAGTATGTCCAGAGGCAGACCGCGGAAAGAATGGTTAGACTGTGTGGATAAGACCTTAATCTGAAAAGACATAAGAAGCCATAGAAACAGGAGAGCTTGCATGAAAAAATGCATGGACGTGAAGGAAGCTAGAGTAGTATGCCAGGACAGAAAAGTGTGGCGACAAATAGTTTGTAAAAAGAATGTGAGTAGAGTGAATGACGCCTGAAACAAAAGACCTTGGATACTAATGGGCCCGAGTGGGGAACCTCACATAACAACCTTGTGAAGCTCTTCACTTGGGGTGATCGCTAGAGAGATTGATCAGCAACCTGGGTCGGAGCAGTGTTGCGGAACGAACGTGTTATTTAAATAAATAACACGAAAATTCTAGATCAATCTAAAAAATCTATACCTCCTTCCAAACACTACTAGTTTCCAACCAAGCGAGTTACGCCTACCCCTAAAGGGAAGTGGATTAATGGTATAATAATATAATAATAATATTGCTTTATTTTTTGAAAAAACTAAGAGAAATGAAAAAAATGTTCATGTGGAAAGAGAGTGAACTGTCCCATCTGGACCAAAAATAAGAATTTAAAAAGATGACATCACATTCGGCAAGTCTTCGAACATCAATCCTTGTATATTTAAATGGTTGAGTAATGCCTTCCAACAAGTTAAAAAATTCACTTTCCTTTTTACCCTCCGGCATATATAATCCTGCGATTCCTTCGGATGAAAGGATTTAGGTACTCCTCTCTCCGAAAGAGAAAAATATACTGATAGAGAATATACAACGTATTTAAAATGATTCACAAATTTTAAAGAAATTTCGCCTATGTGTTTCTTTTTCTTTTCTGCATTACCGAATAATATAAATTTGAGTATTTTTGTCTAAAATTTAGACAATTTACAGCTTTTTATTTCAATTTATATTAGTCTTCAATTGAAAATAGTAATTCTTTAAATCTCCGATTTCAATTTCCCATCACTCTTTTTATAACTCTTTACGCTATAAATGTATTTTATAAGTCAAATATCCTTTTTCTAAAATTCAATAGCTAAACTACAATTCCATTTTCAAAAATAATTATGTGTTTTTATTTTTAAAAAGCATCTGCCTGATTTCATCGCCAATAGATATGTAGGTGATAAAATTTAAGCGAATTGTTTTAATTTTGTTACAAAATTATAAATTGACATTGTTCGTTCCAGGTACGTTCCTATGTTTGAAACTATCATAATGAATTATTAATGCAGTATTTTTAAAACGCGTCAAATTTATTTAACAGGTTTAGAGAACACGTATAATTGAAAATGAGCAAAGATTTTTAATTTATTGTCGATCTCTCAAATAGCCTCTAAACATTTTTTTCTGGAATAATATGCACAGGATTTCTTTTTCAATATAAAGAAAATATTCTCCGTGATGAATAAATTAAAAATATTTATACAGGGTAACAAAAAAAAGTTGAATTTCGAAATACGCAAAAATACAATTTTTTTATAGTTAATTAATGTCGATTACGGTGTAATGCTTTGACAACTGTTGATTTCTTAGAATCCGTGATGTCTTTAATCGGCTTTTCCACAAGTTGTAAAAGAAACTGCTTTTGATCTTCTTGATCAAAAAATGCATTATAAAGTACTTCGAAACTTCGAAATTCAAGATTTTTTCTGTCACCCAGTATAAATATTTTAATTTTTTCATTAAGGAGAAAATTCTCTTTCCGTTTTATAAGAAATCCTGTGCATATTATTCTAGGAAAAAATCATTTCAGACTTTTCAGACAGCGTTTACAAAATTTGAAAATTTATTTATTTTTTTTTTTTGCAAGAGTTGAGGCAAATTAATTCCGTGCAGTTTGCGAAGCATTCAAGACATTTTGATTTCAATTTAGGCACTTTTTTATTTAATTTGATTATTATTCACGTCAATGTAATTATTACTAAAATAACCAAACTTACTCAGTAGATGACGTATAGTAATATAGTATTATAGTAGTAGTATAGTAGATTTCGTATGCGTTTTACCATGTCAACAATTTTGAAAGCTTTCGAAAACGAAAAGATAATGTAATATAATACGGAAATTGAAGAAAGTGTCTTAATTAATAATAATAAATAATTATGATATAAATATTAACGTACGATTAATTACAATCGCATGATCGTATGATTAAATTAAAATACATAATATGATTTTCCTTCATCTTTACATTTTATAATATAGAAATGTGAAACTCACCATCTTTGTTTGAAAATTATTCTAGAATCTATTGAAATTAATAAAAATCACGTGGGAGGTCTAGAAAAAATGTTACTGGATCGAAAGTTTATCCCAATATTTAGGTGTTGTCGGTGTGACACAACATTTTGTATTTCGACTCTCGAATTCTTAATATTTGCAAAGTTATTTGTCCATGTAAATGAGAAAGTGCTTTCGTACAAATAAAATGTCGCTGATGTAACGGATAAGGCTTCTTACAAAATGTGTTTAAATTAATCAAATACATTATAGATATCTCATTTCCAATGATATGAATGTACTATTGGTACTATTTATATGAATTAAACAAAAAAAATTCGTTCGTGTAACGAAATTAGAAAATTCAATGTGTGAAGTTTGCTGTTTTTGGGAATATTAAATATGTATCAGCTGGCCATACATAATTCTATATTCGTACCGACTGTACTGTCCGGTAGCGAGACATGGACCTGTCAAGAAAAGGACAGGAGTAAAATTAACGCGATCGGCATGAAACCTCTGCGCATAATATGCGGGAAAACACTGATGGACAAAGTCCGAAACGAGACAATCCTCAAAGAATGTGGTACAGGATATACACTAGTTGACATATGGGAAAGGAATCAGTTAAGATGGTTCGGACATCTTGAAAGAATGAAAGATGAACGACTGACCAAACAAGTGTATAAAGGTAAAGTAAATGGCAGAATGCCCAGAGGTAGACCGCCGAAAGAATGGTTAGAATCTGTGAATGAGACATTAATCCGTAGAGACATAAGAAGCCATAGAAACCAGGGGTATGTCACGACCCATTCTGTAGTTAGAAAAACGTGTGCTATGATTCGTCCACAGCGGCGCAACGCCGAACTAACGGCGCGTCGATCGTCACTCGATTAGTTTAAAACCGTTTAAAGGGCATTCCCATAGAAATGTATTCGTTATAGCGCATAATATTGATTAATTTTTTTAAGTTTTATGAATAAACTGTGAATAAAAATGGGCGGTTGTTACTGCATACTACCCAATTGCTCTAGTGAGTATAAAGCAAAAAAACAAACAAGGAAAATTTACATTTCTTTTCGGTATCTCAAAATTTTAAACTTGCATCATTCTTAATTGTAAATTGTAAGAATTAAAAGCTCACTTCAATATAACAGGTTTTCAATTTAAATTTCTACAAGTTTGAAGATTTAAAATTGAAACTTCTTTAATTTTAACGATTTGCAGTTTAAAATTGTTCAATTTTTAAGATGTATAAATAAAAATGCTTAAACTTTGATGAATTCGACGATTTTAAAGATCAAAAATTAAGATTTTTCAATTCCAAATCTTCCAAATTGATGAAATTTCAAATTCATCCTCAAAATAACAGAATTTTTAATTGTAAAAGTCAAAATTTGTATAATTATTACATATGATATATTTACAATTCAGAGTTCTACAGTTTTGAAGAGTTACAACTGAAAATCTTGAATTTTGAAAATATAGAATTGCAAATTATTCAATTTTCAAGATATATGTTGAAGGTATTTATTTTTGAACATTTTGTTGTTGGAATAGTTCAATTTTAAAGATTTACAATTGTGAAATCCTCAAGTTTAAAGATGTGTAAATACAAATTCTCAAATTTTTATGACTTTTAGGGACGACTGAGAAATCCGGAAAAATAAAATTCCCAACGCTGTACAATTCCTGAATGGGAATATTCCCAAATAATAAAATTCCCGAATAATAAAATTTCCAAATAATACAATTCCCGGATTGGAAAATTCCCCAACAGTTTATGATATTACCGAATTTGAACATTCTCGAACAATAAAATTCCCGATAGAAAATTGTGGAATTATAGAATATGCGAACTAGAAAATTCCCGAATATAAACAATTTAAATTTATTTATATTAACCAAATTTTTAATTGTAATATAATTTTATTAATTTTATGAATAAAAAATTTAATTGTTTAAATTCGGCAATTATCGGTCGGGAATTTTCTTATTCGGGATTTTTCAAATTCGGTAAAATCATAAACTATCTGGAATTTCATTATTCGTGAATTTTATTATGTGTGAATTTTATCATTCGGGAATTTCATTATTCGGAAATTTTATTATTCAGAAATTGTCCAATTCGAGAATTTTATTTTTCGGGATTTTTCAGTCGTCCCGATTTTTATAGTCAAAAGATAATACTTAAAACTTGCATAATTTAAAAATTAGAAACTTTAAAATTTTAATGATTGACAATCTAAAGTTCTACAATTTTGAAGAGTTAAAATTGAAAATTCTTTCAATTTTACGATTTGTAATCATTACGGCAAATTTGTAACGTTTTATTTTAACATATACTCATTTTTACACAATTTAACCTGATTTTCTTTATTTCTCATAATAAACCGTACAAAATAATAATTCCTACAAAATCTATAAAGTACCTAAAAACTTGGTATTGATTATATATTTTTACTCAAAAAAATAATGGATTATACGGCAACCCCAGGTGGAAAAATTATATATAATTTATACATAGTGTGAAATACTATACAATATAATTTTCATTTGTTTGATATAAGAATTGTATGAAACAAATGAAAATTATATATTATATCAACCTCGTTTCTTGCCTCCAAGTTTTTCTCTTTTCAAAATTAATTTTTCCATGCAAAAGTCGAGTAAAAAATTTAATAATTATTTTTGTCCAAAATAAATCAACCAGTTTCTGATTTTTTTGTTCGAATATAAAAAATTTTGAGACGAGAAACGAGGTCGTTAGGAGTTGTAATTATTTAGAAATAAATTTTCAAATACCGAAATTTTGCTCCCTAAAAAGGTAACCTTATATTCAATATCAAATAATAAATATACCTGGAAAACTCACTGAGCCTACTAGGGTAGTGCTGGTCCGAGGAATTAAAGAATTTAAATTGTATATTTGTTTTGAGAAATTTCGGAAACAGTTAGAAATGTACAAAAAATTAAAAAATTATTGTGCCTTGCAGTGTTTCCAAGTCAAATGTATCGAGTGACGATCGCAGCGCCACTATTTGCCCTTCCCGCCGCAGGCACGAAATTTACGCGTGGCGTGACATACCCCTGATAGAAACACAAGAGCTTGCATGAAAAAATGCATGGACGTGAGGGAAGCTAGTGTAGTATGCCAGGACAGAAAAGTGTGGCGACAATAAATTAGTTTGTAAACAGAGTGACAATAGAATGAATGACGCCTGAAACAAAGACCTTGGATACTAATGGGCCCAAGTGGGGAACCATACATAACAATTTTGTGAGGCTCTTCACTTGGGGTGATCGCTAGAGAGATTGATCAACAACCTGGGTCATAGCAGTGTTGCGGAATAAACGTTTCATTTAAATAGATAACACGAGAATTCCAGATCAATCTAACACTATATATACCTAACACTTATATACCTATCTACCTCATACATATATACCTATCTACCTCATACTTATATACCTATCTACCTCATACTTATATACCTACCTACTTTATACCTATATACCCATATGCACACTACTATTTTCCAACCGAGCAAGACACGCCTACCCCGAAAGGGAAATGGCTTAATGGTATAATAATAATAATAATAATATCAATCACGGAGTAATAATGAGACGATCTCCGTACATTCGTTTTGATTGCGGTAACTGTACATTTATTGCCGAGCTTAGACGTTTCTAATCAGCACATTATGGCTATTTGGTCATGCGCACTGTGATCTGCTATCTCTTTTTCTCCCGCGAGAAGTGTGCCAGTGAGCGCCAGTCCATGACACCCACTCTGTGATGTGCTGTGATGACAACAACGACAGCAAATTGAGGTTATATCAATGTTTTGCAACTTATGGCAAAATAAGTTGAACAATTATTCATGTAGAAAAAATTCGAGTAAGTTGAGGAAAGATTAACAAATAATTGAAAACTAAAAGATTTCAAAAAATGTAAACCAAAGTCACTTTGGTGTACATTTTCCAAGATTGGGAACAAAAAATTTAGGAGCTTTTTAAGCATTTTCAAAAGTTTCACAAGAACGAAAAAAATTATTAAGATTCCTAGAAAAATTGAAAATTATTTTCTATTCTTAAAAATTAATTTTAAGAGAATATTTATAAAGATATCGAAAGATTTTCCGAATTGTACAAAAAATAATCTGAAAGATTTTAAGGCAAGTTTTTTTATTTTGCCGGATTCATTAAAAGTTTCAGAAACAATCTGAATCATTTTAAAAAATATTTAGAAGTTTTGAAAAAATTTAAAAGATAATTTCAAATTTAAGAAGATTCAAAAAAATGTAATATAAAATGTAAATTTTTGAAGATTTTGAAATAGAATTTTGAAGCTTTTGAAGGATTTAAAAAAATTTCATGATAATAAGAAATTTTATTTTAGATTACTAGCAGAATTTAAAGTGATTTTTCATATAAAAAATTTTTTAAGAGAATATTTGAAAACATTTCAAAAAAATGTTAGTGTATAAATAACAATTGAACAATTATTAATTTATTTATATGTGAGAAGTTGTAGGCTCCGGAAGCTACGATCATGGTTCTTTAAAAGCAACCAATCCCGACGCAACTGGAACGTGTACGTCATCCGCTTCTGCTCCTTCTGTCCTAGAAGGTAAGCAAGAGCGGGAAATTTACGCGAGAAAACATCGGGCAACACTGTTCCTTGGAGTCAGGTCTCTAGCCGCGGATGATCTTACGCGGCAGACGGGACAGTTGGAGATGAAATTTCACCTCTGGATACTTTTTTAGAGCTACCAATCTTTGTGGAATGTTATGAGGAACAGTGTTGACGGACCAGATGAAGTGATCCCAGAAGAACAGCCTTTTGTATCCGGTTCGCGATGGAATGAGCCTGACGCTGGCAAGCCGGAATCTTGTTGAGTTGGCTAATAAATGAAGCTTTCATACCTCCAAGACAGCCGATTATGAGAACAACAAGATGGACTTTGAAGCCTTGGTAGAGCCTGCTTAGATCGAAAAGAGGTGCTTGATATTTCGCCCGTTTTTCTTCCTCCTTTGCCGTGATATTACCATCGTCTGGTGCCGAGAATTCAATCACGTAAATGATCTTGTTCTTCAGATCTTGGAGGACAATATCAGGCTTCGCAGCACTGATACGTTGAGTGGTCGAGAATGAGAAATTCCAGTAGATCTTACACTGATCATTCTCCACAACGGACTCGAGTTCCCCCTGGGCATATGGCAAGACGGGCAATAGATCAACACCATAGAAGTGCCTCAGATGGTAATATAACACTTTTAGAGCCGCATTGTGTCTCTCTATGTACCCGTATCGTGCATATTTTGAGCATCCACTGAGAACATGTCCAAGTGTTTCTGGCTCTTGCTTGCACGCTCGGCAGTTGGTATCGCCTACAGGTATATTCATTATGCGCTCGCGGTAAACTAAGGTGTCTATAAGGCCATCTTGACAGGCAAAAAGAAATCCCTCAGTCTCCGATTTTAATCCAGCAGACTTGAGAAACATGTTGGACAGACCCATCGAGAGCTCTTCTCTACGTATAATGCCGTAGAATTTACCATGAAGGGGCTTGTCAGCATGTTCTCTTAGTAGAAGCGTATGTTCTGCTTCCTGTACACGACTTTTGAGCACCAAAGGTGTTAGTGATGCTAGGCCATGTGTAGTGTCGCTGGAATCAAATGGGAGGCCAAGCTCCTCTGCGGCACGATATAGAAACGCCGCAGCATTGACGACTTCATGTTGATGTACTAGTCGCATAAGAAAATCTGTGCTATTTAGAACTGAGCAGGCTGTAGCCAGAACCGTTCTGCGATGAAGACACTCTAAGCTCAGCAAGCCTCTACCCCCTTTATCTCGAGGGAGGTATATTCGAGGTACGGAAGATCTAGGATGATGACTTCGATGGATTGTCATCATCTTGCGTGTGCTTCGGTCAAGTTGCTTCAACTCATCGACGTTCCATTTTACTGCACCAAACGTGTAGAGCAGTATAGGAACGGCCAGCAAATTGGTCGCCTGGATCTTATTCTTTCCAGATAATTCGGAAGCCCAAATTTTTCTGAGAATTTGGCGATACCTTTTTCCAAGGGCCGTTTTTAACGCAAGCACATCATGGGTTTCCGCTTGCGGTATTCCAAGATATGTATATGTTTCTCCAATACCAAGATGTTGAATGGTATTTCCGCCGATGAGTTGAACATCCTGATCGTGACCCGATGATGTAGTTTCTAGTCTTCCTTGGTGCAGGTGGACGCAGGCACACTTGTCCAGTCCGAAGCTCATGCCAATCGCTTTAGAGTACCTATTTACCGCCTCCACAAGGATGTTAAGGTCCTCTTTCGAGGAAGCAAAGAGTTTAAGGTCGTCCATGTATAAAAGGTGGTTGACCTTATGTTCTCTTTTGTTCGGCGGGCCACATAGGTATCCAGAGCTTTTGCCTCGGAGCACAATAGATAGAGGCAAGAGGGAGATGCAGAAAAGTATCGGACTTAGAGAGTCTCCTAGGAAGACTCCCCTCTTATATGTGATATAGCTTGTAGTCACTTGTCTTTTGTCAGATGTTATGACAAATCTTGTCCGCCACAAGAGCATAAGCTCTTTTATGCATCTCACTATTTTTGGATGCACCTCCATGCATTCAATGAGCTTAATAAGTAACTCATGGTTCGTGTTATCGAATGCCTTACGGTAGTCAATCCAAGCCATGGACAGATTGCGTCGATACCTGATCGAGTCCTGGGTGATACACCTGTCTATTAACAGGTTCTCCCTGCAACCTGCCAGACCTCTCTTGCATCCACGTTGTTCAACTATTGCACTCCATACCGGCTCGATAGATGTTAATATCCTCTCTTTGAGGATGCCAGTGAATAGCTTGTAGCTGGTGTTTAAACAAGCTATGGGCCTGTAGTTCTTTGGACTTGACAAATCTCCAGTCTTAGGAATCAATACCGTGCGTCCTTCCACTAGCCACTGCGGGACTGGTTGTTCTCCGTTTAAGAAAGTAGTAAATATACGAGCTAGATGTTGGTGCGTAGAAGTAAACTTCTTCCACCAAAAGTTGTTGATTTTATCTGGCCCGGACGCTGAAAAGTTCTTAGTTCTAGCGATAACTTTCTTCACTTCTTCAGCAGTAATTAGTGGACACTCTTCCTCTGGACCTTGTAACCTTTGCCTTTGGCAAAAGTTACGAAAGAGTGATATATCTGAAGCGTCTTCATTTAGCTGATAAGTATCTCCATATACTTGTTCCCAGAAGACTTGAATCTCTTCTCGACTAGGCGGATTTTTAACGGCACGTGACGTTTTATTGAACAGACGGGAAGGATGAGTAAAAAAGGTGGAATTTTCCTGAATCCACTTTACTCGCCGTTCAAGGCGCTGTTTCGCTGTTGAAAGAGATCTTATTTTTTGCGTCCAGTGCTGCTTGATGGTCAACAGTTTACACTTGTTCAGCGTGTGATTTGCTTTCCTCAAGTTTCGAGCAAGTGCCCTAACTTTTGGAGTGAATTTTTTATTTAATGTTATGTAGCTAATCACGCACTGAATATTTGATGCATGCCGTCTCGCCGTTTCAATTTTGAATTGAAGCTGTGCAATACGCTCGCGAGTCTTACTCAGACGTACTGAAGTTTCGTTACTTCTACTGTCGCTAAGCAAGGACACCGCCTTCTCGTAAACAACGCAGTTCAGATTCCAGAGATTAACATCTTCGGGGAGCAAATCGGGGAGAGCAGTATTAGCTTCAGCTAATTTGTCCATCCTGAGAAAGACTTTTTGGTGGATAGATCTCCTATTTCTCATGTTAGCGTTATCGGCTATCTGCAAAGGTGGTCTTGCTGGAACGGGTGGAATGTTCGATGGAGGATGTTGCTCTTCTTCTTGTTGATAAAGAGCTTCATATCCGTTTTTTCGCAAAAAGGATACCTGATCTCTTAAATACTGAGGCGTTTGATGAGCATATTCCGGGTGCATATTGACCCAACGGTCATGTAACCTCCGCATGAATCCTCTTCGCGCCGGTGAGCTTCTTTGCCAACAGGTAAGGATGTCCCTCCTGAGTTGGTCCGACCATTTAAATCGATGTTCTCGCGTTTGTCCGGGGCCACTGCCTGGTCGTCGCCTCGGTTCGGTCCTATTGCCACTCCCAACTGAACCATGGCCTCCATCCGAGAGAGGCCTATTGTGGGTGGCACTGCGCGATACTGGTGTCGTAACCGCATAATTCATTGCATTGGGGAGTTAGCCCAAAGCAACGTGGCTGACTGCAAGAGCCGGAGCTCTCGGGCGATGGGGTCGCCACATCCCTACGCCGTAGGGATGTGGAACAATTGAACAATTATTAATTTATTATTATTATTATTATTATTATTATACCATTAAGCCATTTCCCTTTCGGGTAAGCGTGACTTGCTCGGTTGGAAAATAGTAGTGTGTATATGGGTATATAGGTATAGAGTAGATATGCATAAGTTAAATAGGTATATAGGTGTAAAGTAGGTAGGTATATAGGTATAAGGTAGATAGGTATATAGGTGTTAGGTATAGATATTTTAGATTGATCTGGAATTCTCGTGTTATTTATTTAAATGACACTTTTATTGCGCAACACTGCTCCGACCCAGGTTGCTGATCAATCTCTCTAGCGATCACCCCAAGTGAAGAGCTTCACAAAATTGTTATGTATGGTTCCCCACTTGGGCCCATTAGTATCCAAGGTCTCTGTTTCAGGCGTCATTCATTCTATTGTCACTCTGTTTACAAACTATTTGTCGCCACACTTTTCTGTCCTGGCATACTACTCTAGCTTCCCTGCTAGGCCCTGCCTTAGGCTATACCCTACATTAGCCTATTGGTTAAGCCGCCCCTGGACATTCGCAATGATAAATGAAACATGAAGAAATATATAATGGCTAAAAATAATGAGGAATTACACTGGGACCGCGCTTTACTGGAACCTGATATACCGGGTGAAGTGGTCCAAGGGGGCGAGAGAGAGAGGCGATTGCAAGGTCAGCGGAGTTGTGCTGTTTACGGTTCAGCACTATAAAAAGCCACAAGCAAGAAGGAGAAAAAGAACGGTTTGGAGAACTCCGATTCACAGTGAAGGACATTGAGGATACCCTGAAACCACCCGTAAATCGAGAATATAGTGTAGAACAGGAGAAAGACAGGACGAGGATGTGACAGCACATAAAAACGCCTATCCTCAAAAGTACGCTGATTCGGTGTTATTTTGAGATGCAACAAAAATGAGACAACGAAGAATGAGAATACAGCTTTGTTCATGTTATAATTGCACACTTAAAATATTCTCATTTTGAGAAAACGCCTGATTTCAAGAACGTAACAAATGAGCTGCAACAACAAAAATGATCTCGCTGTTTTTCTGTGAGCAGCGAGAAAAGAAAAAGTGAAAAAATAAAGCTAAAAGATTCCCAAAAAAAAGTGAAAATAAATATTTAGAAAATACACTCAAATCTCGATTCTGGGCCGTTCGATCTTCAGCCGGCTTCACGCTTTACTGTTTCTGCCCCCCCCCCTGAGCGTCCCTTTTCAGGCTATACGCTCGGATAGTCAGTGCTGCATTACAAGTTATCGCGCTTCTCTGGGAGCTGCCCAACCATACTGTGCCGGGTTCAGAGACAACACATACGCGGTCCTGAGTGTTGACATGAAAAAACATATCCGATTCTGGGCCGCCCAGACCCGAGGCTGGCCCAGAATTGCGAGTCGAGTGTAGTTCTAAAAACATAATAATAGCCGATGGAATGTACAAAAAGGTCATTCGTTTCGTTAAAGGTTTATCCTTAAAAATTTCTTATACAAAAATCTTAAGGTTCTCGAGAACTGTCCATATGGAAACATAAGAAAATACTAAAATTGTATTCAATCGGATATGAAAAAAATTTGTCTGGGTCTAGTTTAATAACATTTTTATTATGTTGCAGAATTGCAGTTCTTCATAAATCAATGAAATGAAGCGATCAGCATAAATTTCAGAACTTGCAGGTACAACTCTACGTCGTCATTGGATGAAATGAGTTCTCCCAAACCCAGGTGGCTCGATTGTTAACTTGATACAGGGCTTTGGACTATATATTTGATCAAGGACCTGGCGTTGCTTGGCAACGTTCTATAAAAGGGTATGTCCATCATTTCGTGTTATGGGTTGTTTAAATCCTGCAGAACGTGGGGAAGACATGGGATCCAAAATCAGAGATAAAGACCTTTTTGAAGGCCACGTGCCAACGAAAAATAGAGTGAATAAACTTGAAGGTGGTGCTGTTCGTGTTCTGTCGTTTTTGAAGGAGATTACAACCTTATGTAGTGTGGGATAATAATAAATACATTTTATTTTTCTAGGAATTATCAATTTTGAAGAATTAAGTTTTTAGATTAACTACAAGCCTCCTCCAAAGATTTAAGTTTTCGACACTCTGGTAGAAACAATTAAAATATGAAAATGTTAATGTAATAATTTTTAAAAATTTTTAATTCATCTTGAATTTTAGTTCTTTTAAATAATCAAACCATCTTAACAGAAAAGTTTTTACTTCCGATTTTAAGATAATTTTAGTTCGAGAAAATACAAATTTTTGGCTGCAAAATATAAATTCTCGCATTACAACATTACATTCAATACAATATTATCCAATTATAATGCTAACATCAAGACATTCAAACCCTTAAAAATGTATCAATTTGAAATTTCTGAAGAAATAAAAATTCGACAGATTTAAAATGAAACATTTAAAATCGTACACTTTTCATAAACATTTTTTAAAAATCTTAAATCTGGATTCTGCAAAATTTATTTTACGTGAAAAATAAAAAAAAAATCTGCGCGCCTGGGAAGCGCGTCAGTCGCTCCACGCTCATTATATGTACATCCCCCACTTTTGTGCATAGACCTTTTAAAATTAAAAATGAAACCATTGACATCTGTAGTTTGGTGATTGTGAATTCTCTTTTGTCAAAGCTCCTTCAGTTTTAATGAATACATTCTCATCACGTTGGAGCGCAAGTTTGAGCGCGCCTAGGAAGTGCGTCAATCGAATCTCATGCTTCGTGCTCAATAGTATATTTACCTCACGCTCCACGCTCAGTCCTTGTACATTCCCCCACTTCTGAACATTATTTGTTTATATAATTAATTATGAATCATACGTTAAGTTGGCAACAAAAGTAACATTGGCATCACATAGAAAAAGGAAATGTTTAAGTTGTTACACCTTAGAATTGGTTTTCTTTAAATTAAGGCAACTTTTTCTGGATTTAGGCAAAATTGGTCTAAATTAAAGCCTTATTGTTTGATTTTCAGAATCGAGTCTTAACGGGCGGGATTCCATTTTACGGCCAAACGGCTTAATATTTTCAATTAATCTTTTGCATATGCAATTTAAATAGTATTCTGCTATCCAGCAACAGCCATTTTTGATATGAACTGGTTCTATTTTGTGTCATAATCGAAAAAGTACAGTTATAATGCGCCTGACATAAGGCAAACCAAATTAAAATAGCACGGTCGCTCAATGATAGCTTTATCTGGCTTTCTCTGCGCGTCTGAAGGTAGGCAAGTTTTTCTTTGAATGACTCCGCTAATGCAATGTGGCTTGCCTTATACCAGAAACATTACAATGGCATATTTTAGGTTATTAAACAAAATAGAAACCGTTCAACTAAAAAACGGGTCTGTACTGGAAACGAGAACAATATTTAGATTACTTACGTAAAATATTAGGAAATATGTAAAGCCGTTTTGTATTCGGCTGTTCGCGGTCAAAACACAGTAAGCGCCATTTTGTTCAAAATCGAGTTAAGCTCGTTATCAGGTTTCATTTAACGAAAATAATACTTGTGCACAGTAATATTTCATATATTACTGCTTATTATGGAAATATTTTAAGATTCTAAACCAAGTAAGTGCATTCCGCAACTGTAATGAGAAGTCAAAACACGGTAAGTGCACACGTGTCGCTTACTTTGTTTTGCAGTATCAACGGAAGGTTGGACAGGATAGTGGCGTCTTCTTATAAAACAATGTAAGCGCCCTGTAGACCGGTTTTTAAGGTTAGTTATCTATATTTCAAAGTTTCTTTGAACAGTGTTGATGCTTTCACATAGAATTCAATGATGAATAAGTGCGGAAATATAATTAATTAAGTAGGGTCCATAGGGCAGTTGCTGTGCTGGAACTCGGAACTAAAAAAAGGGTCTAGGTTGGGTGAGAGTGGTAAAATTCGACTAAAATCACTGAAATAGAATAAAGGATGATCTCTGCAGTGTGAGTTTTGTTCCACTGCTCCAAATATTCCAGTATGTGCTGGCAAGGCCTGTCTATAACCGCACTCACATACGCACGGATTCTTCGTTTCTGTAAAAGTACCACCTCGTCTATTTAGTTGTATAAGGCCTTCAGTCATAAAAATGGAATTTTATAACAGAAGCTCAATAAATGCTCAATAAAAAAGTATATCAGGTATATTTTAAGTTCAAGGGAGAAATGTTAGATGGAATATAAATTAAAAAAATAAATGCGTCCAAGATGATATTCTTCAAAATATAGACGCATGGAAACTTTTTTGGGTTAAATACGTATACCGAGCAAAAATCATTATGTTATTATTAGAATTGCCGAACAAAAATCAATGTTTTTAAGCCTGATATATAATGAATTTTGCTTTCGACTGATGATTTTAAGTAAATTTGTCGAATATGAGAGTGTTTGTAATCAAAAGGAAGTGTCTACGCGTACCGACAAAATCCAGCTATACGTACCGAAATTTCGGTACAAATAGCCCCTTTTCCAGCACCCTTGTTTGTACCAAAAAAATCCAGGTAATTTGTATCGAAATTTCGGTACATGTAGCCACGGCCTAATCAAAAACCAAAATGTAACAATACACAAAAAACGCCTATCATCAAAAGTACGCTGATTTGGTGTTGTTTTGAGTTGCAACAATAATGAGACAGCGGAGAATGAGAATGCAGCTATGTTCAGGTTATAGTTTGACACTTGAAGTATTCAAATTTTAAGAAAAAAAGTCTCATTTCAAGTGCAAAACAAATGAGCTGCAACAAAAATGATCTCGCTGTTTTTCTGTGTACCCATTCAAAAAATTTTCGCTTCGCTCGCAAGTTTGAGAGCGTCTGGGGCGCGCGTCTATTAGATCTCGCGCTTCGCGCTCGATAATATATTTATCTCGCGCTGCGCGCTCGGTCTTTGTACTTCTTCCACATTTGTGCACAGACCTTTTAAAATTAAAGGTCAAAGCATCGACAGCTGTTATTTTGTGATTTTGAATTATCTTTTGTTAAAGCTCCTTCGGCTTTAACGAACACATTCTCATCGCGTATCTCAGGCCTGCCCAAGTAGGGGAAAACTGCTCATTCGCCACATGTTCGAGTTCCACCACCACTTCCCTTTTCACAGGTCCAGAGGCTTGGGGGGTGGTCGCTCTCGTGAAGTTGAATGAGTAGAGGTCGGTGGTGGTGTTAAATTCCCATCTGGCAAATAAGCAGTTTTCCCCTACTTGGGCAGGCCTGGCGTATCTCGTGCTTCGCACTCCATTTTGTCTAAAGTCAGAACTTTTCTATATTCAGATTAAAGCTATTACACTGCAGTCCCGCTTTACCCGTTCTCGATAGACCAGACAAGGTAGTGCAATGGGCAAGAGAGAGGCGCTGCGTGGCAAGCGGAGCACCTCCGCAACAACGCAGGGGTGTATAAAAAAAGCAGGCAGTACCCTCGGCGGTTTAAAATGCAGTCTTGATGACTTGAAGAATTAAAAATTAAAAGCGTTTGAAGGTGAAGTTTTTTGATAAAAAACATTTATCATTTATTATTTATTAAAATATTTAGATGTCCTGAAAAAAATAAAAAAATAATTTGAAATTTGAAAAAATTTAAAACAACTTCTAGATTTCGCAAGATTAGGAAATAAAATTTTGAAGCTTTTCAAGGATGTTTTAACTATTTGAAATGAAAAGAATTTAACTTATAATTTACGAAGTGTTCAGTTGAAAAAATTTTAATTTTTCAATTTTCAATGTTTCTAGCTTAAAATTGCTTAAAATAATATAATTTTGAAAATTTTAAAGTTCATTGATTGATTCTTTAATTTAGTTAGAGCACTGAAAATGATACCGCAGATTTATATTTTTTGAATTTAATCTCAATCTTTGAACTCTATAATTGATAAAAGTTAGAAATTCTAAATTTTGCCGTTTATCTGCATTTCATTTAAAATTGTTTAATTGGAAAGTGTTAGAACCTTCCATTTTATACGTGTAAATTATTGATAATTCGAATATAAAATTTTTGAAATCAAAAACTTCAAGTTCAATTTACAAAGTTCAAAATTCAAGAGTTCCACTTGAGTGCTTTAATTTGTAGTTTATTTTTTATTCCTTCAAATGGAAAAATGTTTAGTTTCAGAGTTCGAATTTTTTTAACCGAGAAAAAACCGGTAGTTTTTTTCTTCGATTAAAATGGCCACCCTGTTATGGGGACGGCGACTGACACTTGTGGTCGCTAGGGTTGCTAGTGCGCGTGGAGATACACAAGATGACGGTTCCAACGGTGGTAACGTCTGCTATTCGAATTATATCAGTCCTTTCTAACGCAGCCTCGAGGTATTAGCTTAAAGCACTATTTTCGAAATGCCAGGTGTGCATGCGGCAATTGGGTTTAAAAATAAAGAAGCAAATCGCTTTCCAAATAACAAAAAACTAAGGAAACTGTAGATAATGCCTTGTGCCTGCGTACAAGGTATATCTCCACTCACGGTGCTGCCCTCTAAGCTGAGCTTGATAAATCGCCGTCCCCATATGTACGTACATACTCATAACTCAGTACTTTGATGAATTTGGATTTTCGAGCACAAACATTTTCACGTTCATTATGATATTATAAAACCAAAATGGCAAAAATACAAAGAAAATATTTTTTTTTGGACAAAACTCCAACAGGAATAGTTCATACGACCCTGATTGTTTACGGTTTAGAGAGTCCCGATTCACCATCGAGGCCATTGAGGGTACCCCCGACACGGCTGGTGAAGCGGGACTGCAGTAATGTATATTATATTTATTTCTATAGCTCGGTCTGGGACTGCTTATTCATATATTGCAAAATAAAGTAAAAATTTTATATTTCATGATAACTTTAATATTTGTATTAATTTTTATTCTCAGCTACCCTAAAAAATGTATCATTGCAATAAATTTATATTATTGAAACATATGTATTTTGATTGTCTTGTTTTTATAATGAAAAAAAGTGCGCATCATATAAAAAAACAATTTTGTTAACTAACATTTTATTGCGCATTGTGTCGTTTTTTCAAAAATTTGTTTATTTTCAATGTTATTTTTTACGATTTAAACAAAAAATACGCATCTTACCAAAAAATAATGGATACAAAATTTTTAGATCTTTTTTGGGTGAACAACTTTTGTTGATTCATTTTTATCGTAGCCTGTGTCGTTTGCCCAAAAATTTAATTTTTTAATTTTTAATATTGTTTTTTTGAATTTTGCAAATGCTAGAACACTGATAATTTTCTTTTTATCGAAAAAAGCCGTGAGGATAAATGGTTCGAATTTCCGAGTTATACGAATGGCCATACATAGAATTTTTACATCTTGAAAAAAATGGTCTCAACAATTTGGTAAATGATCTAACTTTTCGAATTTTTACCCGAAATAGCTGGCTAACGAACCTGACCTTCAGTTTCCGACACTAAAAGAGTGTTCCAAAGGCCAATCTAATAGATTAATTCTTTAAAAAGTTATTGTGCTCGCAGAAACACATACATACACACACACATATATATATATATATATATACATATTCGTAAAAACCTGTTTTTCAGGTTCAGAGGGTCTCAAACGTGGACATTTGAAAACGGGGGGGGGGGGGCACACTTTACACAAATCTAATACCTTCTCTGATGAGAATGTAAAAATCAAAGTTTTCCGATTTATGTAAGCCAAACTTGGCCAATGTATTGTTTTATTGGACAGTAGTTTATAGGGAAAAATTTTGTCATTTGGATCAATATTTACCGAGGGTGAAGGGGTGAACATTTTGAGATTTGCTTGGACTTGGATATCAACTAATTCGGCGATTTTTAATCTTTTAATGACGATTAAACTATTTTTCTTTAATACAAGCATGAAAAACGCGGGTTTTCGAGCGTGTGAGCCGAGCCGGACGTTGCTGTTTTTCGATCGGAGAAAGAGTGTTAGAAAAAAAACTCATTGGCAGGGAAAAAACTCCTAATGCGCTCCCTTCTCTAGCGGAAAATCTTGCCAATAGAGATATCGAGTTGAGAATGTGATAAATTAAATAAAAGGCACTAACGAAAGTTCGTATGGTCCTAAATGTTAAGAATTAGAAAAAAACATTTTCAAAAATAATATTTTTTTGTCATTCTAAAAATCTCGGACCATACAAACGTCTTATAGGGCCCCTTAATTAATTGTCCAAATTTTCAACTCGATATTTCATTTCGGTAACGTAAAAATCAGGTATGTTTGACATGGCCTTAAATAATTAAAAAATTAGAGATGCGTAAACATTAAAACTGGCATTTAAAGCAATTGAGGCTCCGGATGCAAAAAGGAGACATATAATTATTTTTCTGGAGTGGGGAGGCCCCTGAGCAGTTGAGAATAAAGTTTAGAATTTTAATTTTTAAAATACATATCCACATTCAAACGTTACCACTTCTAGAGACATGAGCTTCATGAAATTCTTAAAAATAAAGAATCTATACACGTTTCCTTTCTTGTATCCCGCGTGTCCTCTGTCTCACCTCTATTTGTAAACATACCTGCATACACTTTCTGATTTTTTTAAACCAAAAATCGTTGAAATATTACATGATATTTTCTTTTTTTAAAGTTATGTCTCAATACGTATTATGAAAGCTGTAAAAAATTTCATAATATGAATGCAGTGACGGTTTTTACTTAAACAAAATTAGAGATCATTTTGAGAATAAATCTACTATTGTTTTAAAGTGATAATCATAAGCTTTAACTAAAGAAAGTCTGGTCAAATTGGCCAATAAATTTACCTAAAATTATTTTTTTAATCAATGTTAAAAATCTTGTATTTTATGTATTTACTGAAATAATTAATATTTACCAATTAAAATCTGCGCTAAATATAGTATTTCCACTTTAATTTTTACATTCTCATTCTAATGAGAAGGTATTGGTTTTATGTAAAATTTGAATTAGTCGGGTTTCATCAAATCCCCACGTTTTGAGACCCCCTAAGCTAGAAAAAGCGATTTTTACCAAGGTGTTTGTCTGTAGTCTGTCGGTAGTCTGTCTGTCTGTCTGTAGGCACGATAACTTTCGATAAAATGATCAGATTTGATTGAGCTTTGGCACACTTTTTTAAGCCCTATAAGAAAAGGACAAGTTTATTAGCCAGCCATTTTGTATAAAAATTCAAAAAGTGAGAGCGTTTTGAATATTTTTGAAACCATGTTTTTTCAAAATTTGAAAATGATATGCGCGGCTGTTCATAGTACTGAAAAATTTCATACATATTTATTCTCATGACATTTTTCGATAAAATAAAAATTTTCAGAGTGACAGCATTTTCAAAATCCAAAAGAAGAAACGAAAATTCACATTTTCAACCAAACAACGCACGATACGAAAAAAAGTCAAGATAACAAAAGTGTTTCTTTTTGCACGCCCTACAAGATCATTATAACGAGTTTTTGAATTTTCTTGAAAAATCGAAAATTCACATTTTTATTGCACAAGAAATAATGAAAAATCCAAAAAATCAATTTTACGGTCAAACTATGCAAGATACGACAAATAATAATGAAACAAAATTTGTGCATTCAAAAAAGATCTACAAATTTGTTATTGGTCACTTTTTGATAGGATGTGTAGTTTTTGTTTTATTCGTAAAAAATAACATTAACAGTGAAAAAATCGGCCCGATAAGCGAGCACATTCTCATAAAAACTTTGCTTATTTACTTTATTTTTCATCTCGGTTGTGTTTTTTCACAATATTTCATTGTTTGTATGTTCTCAATACTATTTCTAACGATTAAAACAATAAAATAAAATAATAATTCAAACAATTTATTCTGACTGAAAGTCTGACTTTTATTTCAGAATGCGTTTTGATCTTTGTTTACTAAAATAATTGCTCTACAAAAATTCGACTATTACATTTAAAGTTCAAGAACTATGCTTCAAATAGACGAAATAAATAAATAAGTATATATATATGAAAAAAAAAAGAGTTTTGGGTTCCTTGCCTAGAGGTAGGCCGGGTATTGGCAGATCGGAACATATAAACTCCTATCTAATACAACGCTGCTGAAGGATGGTGACCTTCTCAGCATAAAACATCAACCAATTGCGACTCTCTCGGTTTCCAGTCCTGGGGGGGGGGGGGGGGGG